>CM010622.1:6777516-6892473 GCA_003430845.1 Xanthoceras sorbifolium | reverse complement strand
GATGGTTTCAGAAATCTGGATCCATCGTTTTTAAATTTTTTTCTTTTTCTTTTTTTCTTTTTAACAATGCACCAGATGATCTGGTCCATGGTTTTTTTTTAATAAATTATTAATTTAATAATTAATTTAATAATATAATAACTGTAGAAGCATTAATTGTATCTGACGTATCTTGTAACTTTACCATTTTACCCTTACTTTTGCATTGACACACTAACGTTAATGGACTGACACAAACAACAGGAGATGTTTATGTAATGACATTAAAACTTTAGGGTAAGTTAGTATTGATATGTTCACACCTTATTTATCTGTGTAATTATATCAAACTTTAGAGGATGTCTTTGTAATTAGCCCTAATATGAATAGTACTTGTCAGGAAAGGGTATAACTTATAAGCATTAATTGGTGTATTTTGGGATATGGAGTTATAAAGTGATTGAAAGTTATGTTTAAAATGGCTTGAAGGTGATTGAATATATGCTCTCATAATGGGAGATAATCACTCCCCCAATCAGAAAAAAAAAAACTATTCATATATATCGGTAAATATGTATGGTGTGAATTGAACCATTAGGTGGGAAGATATGCACTAACCACTTGAGTTATGAGTGAATATACGGGGTCTATAATAATTTCTATTGTAGAATGTTTTATAAATATGTGTTTTTGAAGAAAATAATTTAACTGGGTATGTCTTTTATATACATCCATTTGATTTGGAGGCTTTGAGAATCTATCAATTGGCTAGTGTGGCTGTGTGGTTCCTTGAGTGACAAAAGTATATTATAGAATACTAGATACTGAACAATTGACTTATATTTTGAATTGAGAAGACTATTCATATAATTTGTGGGCTAATATACTTATGATGGTTTATATTTCTCTATATCTATAACGTTTAATTTTTATACGACTTTAATGTAAATGGAACTTTCATCCTTGTCAATGGATCTTGTTATTTATTAATGTGATTATGTGGTGATAGTAAAACTTAGAAGTTTGTGTACGTGCATGTATATTAATTTGGACTATTTGAAAGTGATAATTATTTTACTATATATATATATATATATATTCTCTCTTTTTTTTTTCTTATTTCTCTCTTGCCCGAAACTATCTACGGTCTGTTTGCCAACTCATTTTTTATCTTTTCTTTTTAATTAGTATTATTATTATTATTATTATTAGCTCCGAATTGATTCTATTTATATTAAATGGATAACTAAATTATTTATATTAGTAACAATGGTCTAATAAACCTTATATTCAGTTCAACGAAAAGTTATGTTTAAAAAGTATGATAGATTTTTATAAATTAAATCACATGATTTTTATAATTGATTACATTTATTTTCATAAATGATTTAAATAGAAGATGTATAATATAGAAGTTTTTTTCTTAAATAATAAAAATTATAAGAAAATACTTTTTTTAAAGGGATAATGACAATAAACTTAACTGTAAAGAAAAGTTTTGACTAGACAACAAGGTAAAAGGATTACTAGTTTTAATCTAATTTGGAGTCTGAAAACAAAATACATATAAATATATTTGGTAACCAACCTCTCTAAACAGTTCCTCAGCTGAAATATGAAAAAGAATACGCCTACTTCAACGGATCCCCTTGGTAATTCTACAACAACAGGGCCGTGGCGGCTTGGCTTGACCACGGCTGCGCCTCCAGCCGATGCCAATGACAGAGAAGAAGAATTATTGTTAATAAACAATATATCTCACTCCAACCAAAGCCGTACAACAAATTATAGCAGCAGCCACATTAATCCTTGCTTCCGCACACCACCACCTGACGCAGCTTCTTCCTCCACCGTGCCTTCACCGGCTGACATGGACGGCATAGAGCCGTTAGGTTCTTATTTTGCTGAGTTAAATAGTATGGACCAATACATATCATTTAACAGCAATAACCAGAGCTATAATGAGAGCCAGGATCATTCCATCTCTCCGCCATATGTTGAACCTCATCCGCACAAAACCGTACATTATCCTTTCAACGACATCAACCTGTATGATCCTTTCTTGCCCACCGTCGACCCCCTGTCATATGCTGAGCCTCCTCCGCACCCCGTACATTATCCGACGAATAATATGAGCCAGTATAATATTTGCTTCCCCTCTTTACAGTCTCCGGCGATGGCCTATGATATGACACAAGGGTCGTCATCAGTTTCTCACGGTATGGAACCTGTAGACAATAGTTGTGGAGACCTTTCTTGTCTGCCTCCTGGTTATATCTTTTCCCCTAAAGATGACGAGCTCATTCTTGATTTCTTGATGAAGAAGCTATCTAACCAGTCCTTGCCTTCTAATGTCATCATTGATATTGATCTTTACAAGTGTAATCCTTGGGATCTTGAAGGTATGTAATCTGTATAATGCAAACCCTAGCGTTTTCTTCTTTATATATATATTTTTTTTTTTCTTTTATTTAATACAAGTATAAACCATGTACTTTTATTTACGTATTTTACCGTTGATCGCTGTTGACTTTTATGTTGACATATAGTTGATGTAATTTTTGTTTTGAAATTAATTCAGGGTAATAAATTTACTTTTAAGTTTTTAGTTTATTAATATGATATCTTCAATAAAAATATTCTTTCTTTTTTTGAAAAAAAAAAAACAGGCACTTTCAATCAAAGTGAAGCAAAACAGATATTGTACTTCTTTACTCCAACATATCGGAAGTACCCTAAAGGAAAACGGCCAAGTCGAGCAGCCGGAGATGGATACTGGAAGGCCACGGGAGCTGACCAGAAAATCAAAAACAATCGCCGCAAACCGTTTAATGACAAAGTTTATGGAGACATAGCTTATGGTGATATAATAGGGACAAAGAGAGCACTTGTTTTTTACAGAGGAAAGCCTCCTAAAGGCGACAAAACGAATTGGATCATGCATGAATATAATCTTGATCCTAAATATCATTGTCCAAACCAAAAGGGATCTGCTGGAGATATAATCGTATGCAATCATTTCAACTCTGTGTCCGATTCAATAATGTTGTTGATTTCTAACATATGTAGATATCAATCTAAATTGATATTAACATTTATTTTCTTTTTGCAGTTAGACACTTGGGTCTTGTGCGAACTTCACAAGAAAAAGTCCCTCAAAAGATCGTCTATTGATGATGACGGTGAAAATGAGCCGATGGAATCGAATTTTAGCCGCAACAATGATCATGTAGAAGAGCACATTGCATAATCAAAACTCGGATGGGAGGTTTGAAGATAATGTTCATTGGAACCCTGCATATGGTCAACAAAATTTCAATTCTGATCACCAATCACCATCAAGTCTTCCTCAGTTTTCATCATCAAATAAAAACAACCAGCAGTGATGGTCATGATTGATCTTTTTAAAGTTGTTTTTTCTTTTTTTTTTTTTGCATGGTTTAAAATTTTTTATGAACTAGCCAGAGGATCCTAAGGGCTGTGATTGTTTGTAAATTATTAACTGGTAGTTATTTGTTTTTCTCCTTGCGATTGTCATGGTTTCTATATTAAATATATATTATTTTAATATTATTTTTATGTGTTATTTGTTCTCAATTTACGCTGTTTCAGAAAATGAATGTAAAGTAAATTTACGCTTGTTTGCAAAAGACTTTCTTTATCTTTATCTTATTGTAAAATCAGCTAACAATACTAAAAAAACAGACAGAAAACTAAAGAATGTGAGAGAATAGTTAAGTGTTTGTGATAATCCCTCAAACAGACTCCATTGATGAACACCAAGATTTTTCAGAGAAACATATCTGGAATTATACTGATTACATTCAATGAATCAATAATTTAACATAAAAGCTTATATAGGCAGTAGCAAGCTGAGTCAGCATTAACCGACTTTCCGTGATTCACGGACCACCAATCATTGCTAACAAACTCTAGCCACATCAGCATAACAGGATAACTAACTTGATACCTCTAACTAACTGCTCAACGGTTTCTCAACCTTCCGAGAATCTTCCATCAGCTCTATGATCATTCTTCAGTCTTCGATTCTTACTTCCACAGTTACTAACTGGAAAGGCAAGCATAGTAGGACAGCTCTTGAGCTCACTAGTTAGTTAACATGTGTGTATATGATTGAACTAAGCTGGAGCTGGGGTTGATAGATGCAAAGTTGGTGTTGCTTACTCTTAACACCTATTGATTGTGCACTTGATACCTTAAATATCTTTAAAATTGTTACAAAGATGTAACTGCAACTCTAATTTTTTATAGATATAATAATTTATACATTTATTAATAACTCAATTGGTTATTACACTTTCCCTTCACATTCGTGATAGAGATTCGAGTCTCACCTTGGAGAGAATTCTCCCCAGTAGTGGGAGTTGCTTTCTGAACCATCCTTATCGTAGTTGATTTTATCAAGTTCCGATAGACTCCTAACCCAAGCAAGGTGAGATTTCAATATATGTATATATATTCTCTACAAATTAACTAGTTACTGATAGATAAATAAATCGTTTCCTTCCAATAAATCGTGAACATTCAGAAGCAAAAAATAACTTGGAAAATAATGATATTAATTATAAGAAAATAATAAATAATGGAAAAGAATACCGCTACCTTGAGGGTAAATATGGAGAAGAATACCACTATGTTGTCTCCTCCTTGATATTCCTTGCATGAATATACACACCAGATTACTTCCAATCGTACACCAATTATAAACAAAACCTTTGCCTGTACACACCACCTGACGAACCTTCCGCCTCCACCATACCTCCACCGCTACCGGCTGATGTGGACGACATAGTGTTGAAAATGTGTCTTGAAATCACGTGCATTTTTTTTATTCATCAAATTTACCATTAATAAAGGTTGATAAAAGTTGAAATTTTATAATATAACATTAATTAAAGTAGATGAAAGTTGGTAGTTGTTAACTTAAAAGTCCATTTAATTTCCATGACTATATAAAGGAGTCATGCATTTGAGAAATCATCCAAGCATTCAAGCATACATTCAAGCAAGAGAGCTTGTGATCTAAAGAACCATTATAAATTACTCTTTCTGTGAGAGTATCTATTGGGTATATCAGGGTTTTGAGTGTTTATGAGTTTCCATTAAAAATTTATAAACTTTAATTTATTGGTAAAATTTATTCTTCTGTCTTCGTCCGTAGACGTAGGTCTCAAGACCGAACCATATAATTTATTGTGTCTATTATTTATATATTAGTTATCTACTCTTTGAGTTACTGTTAATTTATCACTATTAAACCGCACTTCCGCACGACACACAGAACCACTCCCCTTACATTATTCGCCAGCGAACAATATGAGCCAGTACTATAATCTTGTCTTGCCCGCTGTACCTCTGCCTTATAGTTATGCTGACCCTCCGTTACTCAATGAACCTTCTCCTGCTGTGACACAAGGGTATCAGTTACTTATGGTACGGAACCTGCAGACCATAGTTGTGGAGACCTAATTTCTTATCTGCCTCCTGGTTATGAGTTTTACCCTAAAGATGAGGAGCTCATTTTTTATTACTGGATGAAAAAGCTCTCCAACCAGTCCTTGCCTTGTAATATATATCATCATTGATGTTGATCTTTACAAGTGTAATCCTTGGGATCTTTAGGTATTTAATCTATCAAAACTCTTCAATTTTTTTAGTGTTAATTCTTTCTTTTCTTTCCATTATTCTTGTTATATACATCGTTCAATATCAACATTTTTTATTTTTTGCTATATAGTAAAATTCAAGCAACGAACCGAAAAGAAATGGTACTTCTTCACTACAAGAGATCGGAGGTATCCCAAAGGAGAGCGGCCAAACCGAGCTACCAAAGATGGATTCTGGAAGGCCACAGGAGCTGATCACCAGAAAATCAAATATACTCGCTTTAAAACCGTATAATGACATATATAGTATATGGTGACATTGTTGTGCGGAAGCGTCGGTTTAGTAGCGACAAATTGACGATAACTCATACAGTAGAGAAATAATAAACAAATAATGGACACAAGGTATTTACGTGGTTCGATCTTGTGACCTACATCCACGGACGAAGACAAGAGAATAAGTTTTACTAACAAACAAAGTATACAAATTTAAGTGAAACTCTCAAACACCCAAAACCCCAATACACCCAATAGATACTCTCACACTAGAGTAACTCCTAAGGCCTCAGGATCACAAGCTCACTTTTCTCTCAAATGAATTCTCTCAAATTGAGGAATTCTCAAATTGCTTAGATTGATTACAAATGAAGAAATGGGGGTTTATATAGAAATTTCTGGTTACTATTCAATACTATTCACGCGTATACGGTACTGTTCACGCGCACATGGTACTGTTACAATCACTATTCACGTATATGGTACTATTCGTATGCTGAGCCCAACACTATTCGAACCACAAAATCCAACAGACATAGCTTATGGAGACATAATTGGGACGAAAAGAGCACTAGTTTTCTATCAATGGAAAACATCCTAAAGGTGACAAAACTAACAAATTGAATTATGCATGAATATAATTATAAAGATCATCATCCAAATAAAACGGCTACTGCAGAGAACATGAGGGTATATGTGAATCATTTAAACTCTTTCTACAATTCAATATTTTAATTATTTTTTAATATATATATATTGATATTAATATTTATTTTCTTTGTTCCGTTTTATGCACAATTACCGTCCCTCAAAGGATCACATGAGGATGACGATGAGGATGATGATGAAAAGAGGTCGAATTTTAATAACCACAACAATGATCATGTACAAGAGTCCGCAGCATCTACTGATCAGTACATGCAATCATCAAGTTTTTCGTGGAGTCGCTACAAATTGTCACGTGATTAATTCATAAGCTTTTTTTTTTTTTTTTAATGATTTTGGAACCCATCTCTCTGTCTCTGGTGAGTTAAATCAACAACAAAAAATTTCCCGCCACTAGCCGTTGCTCAAATATTTAGTCGCAGCATTTCTGTTGCTTCACAAACCACAGTAAATGTCATGTCCACATCTCTCACTCTCAAAATCGTCATTTTCATTTCTTTCTTATTTTTGTCACTCCCTGAATCAAAATGATTCTTCATTTCAAAACAAAACTGAAAACTTCAAAATTCTCTGTTTTACAACCTTCACTCTCCTCTCTTCTCAACATCAATTACACATTTCTCACTGATCACTACTATTATCAATCACACTCACAGTCTCAGATCGCTCTACACAACACCAATTCAAAACCCCAAAATGCATTTTTCTCTTCATCAGAATTACTCACCAAGCCCACCCATCAAAAACCCTCATTTTATGGGGATTTGTTACGATCTTGCATCACCAGAAAGCCCTAAATCCTGGGAAACAACTCCATGCCCATATTTTTCAAATGGGTTTTGGTTTCAACCCTTTCTTAGCTACTAAAATTGTTAATCTCTATAGCGTTTGCGGCTCTCTACGTAATGCACACCTATTGTTTGATAGAATTCCTAAAGGAAATTTGTTTCTTTGGAATGTGCTAATTCGTGCGTACGCGTGGTGCGGACCTTATGAGGTGGCCATTGACCTTTATCATAGAATGGAATGAGTATGGGCTCGTGCCCAATAATTTTACGTTCCCTTTTGTGTTGAAAGCGTGTTCTGCACTTTCTGCTATTGAAGAGGGGAGGAAGATTCATGAAGATGTGATAAGAACTAAGTGGGAGAAGGATGTGTTTGTCGGTGCTTCACTGATTGACATGTATGCAAAGTGTAGCCTTGTGGAAAGTGCTAGGCAAGTGTTTGATACGATATTAGTGAGGGACGTTGTGATGTGGAACTCTATGATTGCTGCTTATGGACAAAATGGGCTAGCAGACGAGTCACTAGAGTTGTGTCGAGAAATGGTTTTGACTGGTTTAAGGCCGAGTGAAGCAACACTTGTGACTGCAGTATCAGCTTCTGCTGATATTGCAGCACTTCCTCAGGGAAGGGAGCTTCACGGGTTTAGTTGGAGACATAGGTTTGCATCGAATGATAAGGTGAAAACTTCATTGGTTGATATGTATGCTAAGTGTGGTTCAGTAAAGGTGGCGAGGAATTTGTTTGAGCAGCTTAGAGAGAAAAGGGTTGTTTCTTGGAATGCAATTATTACTGGGTATGCAATGCATGGTCATGCTACTGAAGCACTGAACTTATTTGAAAAGATGAAAAATGAGGCTCAGCCCGATCATATAACATTTGTAGGTGTTCTGTCAGCTTGTAGCCATGGGGGTTTGTTAGATGAAGGGAGAATGTTTTTTGAATCCATGGTGAGGGATTATTGCATTGAACCAACAGTACAACATTATACATGTATGGTTGATCTCCTTGGCCATTCTGGTCGATTAGATGAGGCTTACAATCTCATTACACAAATGAGAGTGATGCCAGATTCTGGTGTGTGGGGAGCATTGATGAATTCATGCAAAATCCACAGGAATGTGGGGTTGGGGGAACTAGCGCTGGAGAAGCTGATTGAACTTGAACCAAATGATGCAGGAAACTATGTTATTTTATCAAACATCTATGCTCAAGCAGGAAAGTGGGAGGGAGTTGCCAGGCTGAGACAGTTAATGATGGATAATGGGATTAAGAAAAGCATTGCTTGTAGCTGGATTGAAGTGAAAAACAAAGTTCATGCATTTCTTTCTGGAGATATTTCACATCCTGACTGCGAGGAGATATACGATAAATTAAAGTGGTTAGAAGGACGGATGAAAGAAGCTGGCTATGTCCCAGATATCGGATCAGTTTTTCATGATGTTGAGAATGACGAGAAAACAAACATGGTTTGTTCCCACAGTGAAAGGTTGGCAATTGCATTTGGACTCATTAGCACACCAGACAGAACCAGGCTTTTAATAACCAAGAATCTCAAGATTTGTGAGGACTGTCATGTTGCAATCAAGATCATCTCAAAAATCACAGAGAGAGAATTAACTGTAAGAGATGTCAATCGCTACCATCACTTTAAAGATGGAATATGTTCATGTGGTGATTATTGGTGAGTGGAAACAGGAGAAACCTTTTTGAGGATTCAATTTAGTTGCCTGTTTAAGCACTCTCCAATTTGATAAGTCAAGAAATATTGTCAAGAACTGAAGAATGAATCTATGCAGCAACAGATGCTGAGCTGAAGGAAGCCTATTTTTGTTGAATTACTACGCAGCTTCTGTAGTACATGGGCCTGTGGAAACTTTGTGACTAATGATGACAGATTAATTGTTCTTGCATTATAAGTTGGGGAAATGATTGCTCGTGGCATCAAAGATGAACAAGAAAAAGCCCATCAAAACACTGTTTGAGTGGAGAAAGGACTCAGAAATGATTATAAAGGTGGCGAAAGTGAAAGGAAAATGTCCATGTGCATGAGCAGCTAAATATTAGCCACAAACATCAATGACTTAACTTTCTGTTGCCTTTGTGCAAGGCGATTCGTGTTTCTGGCTCCGTCTTATTATGATATTGCCCTGTGGTTAGACAATTTTGAGAAGATTTTAAGGCAAATAGACCATTCAAGGGGGATGATGAGCGATGTACGTGTTTTATCGCCTCTTCAAAATGGAATAGCCACTAAAATTTAAAAGATTCAGAGATGTTGCACGCGTGCATGTTTTGCTGAGTGTCTTCGCCGTGGTGGAGCCAGTGGAAAGTTGACGTGGGACAAGGTATTTCTATTTTGCTACTTTGATAACTTGTAAGCATGATTTAAGATGAAAATATCTTAGGAAAAAAGCGTAAAATATAGAAAATTCTTTTGGGTCTTAAATTGTGCATAACGAGTGATAGTTATTTATTAATTTCTGCAGACTTTTAGGAAATGCATGATTTATGACAATCTGGCTGACTCGCATTTATCTAGAAGACGGAAGCATTCTTGGTTTATCAGAATATGTTCCGTCAACTTGTTAACCATCTGTAAGAAATATTAATTGGGTTATGGTTGGTCATAGGTAGAAACTATCAGATGGTTTGCGGTTACTATTTAATCAAATTTGGAAGCTGAAGTTCAGAATGTGGCTCCATTTAACCCCCACCCCCTTTCTTTTTCTTTTTTGGTATTAATAAATAGCAATATCTTCATATTTTTACTGATTCCCATTTGTTTATTTTGACATTTTTTTTCTATTTAACCAGCAATTGAAGGATAAAAATGTCAAAAAACAATATCTAAGACTGCAGTTCTTTGTCTTTTCAGAATATGATAGACAAGGGTCTTAACTAGGTCTCAGGCATTCTGATTTTAGAACAGAAGATAGAAGGCCCAAGAAAAATAGAAAGAAATATACATAATGCAATTTAGATGAAGTAAATGTGTAGAAGAAGAAGAAGAAACTACATCCCTGTTGGAAAAGGATGAATTATATTGCCATTGTCATGCTAGTCTGTCCTAGCGAAACACATTGAATGCAGATTTTGTTACATTTGATAAGGACAAGAAAATGTTCTGTTACGGTTAACAAGATGTTAACTTTCAGGATTTCTTTGTGGCTTATGTTGACTTGTGTCTTAAGATTACACATTAAGAAAGACTCTTACCGATTTAGATTTGGTAAAGTAATTTTTACTCTCTCAAATCAGATCTTTTATTGAATTCTTACCAGTAAAAGTCTTTTTTAATCTGTGTCCTTACTCCTTAGGCAAATAGACCTTTCTTGAAACTCTGATTGTATGTCCTCAACGTATTTGGGGTGCACATACCTGTTATAGTTGATGGTTATTATCTGCATCAGTCACATTGTCGATGGAGATGATCTCTCTGTTTATCTGCATTTTGAACTTTTAGGATATTGTTGTCACTCATAACTGCAACTGCTTCCTGCTCACTCAAGTTGTAATGCCAGCTTTTACAATGGGATTGTCGACGTGTTGTTGATCTGCCATTACAATTCTAGTTGATCAAAATCAATGAGAAAAATATGAAATAGATGTTCTTAAGTTTATTTAGCATGTTTAAAGCAGAAGCCGACATACACAGCTATCTTACTTTCATGACAACGAAGGAATCCGCCCTCTTTCCACCTAAGAAACCTATTTCTATGAAGTGCCATATAACATTCCTTCTCTATTAATTTAATTAGGACTCTTCACTCAATCATAGGTGTTTTATGTTGTTTGTAATGCTACACCTCATTACCTTATATGATAAGAATACTGAAAATTTTTACATGTTAATGTACTGGTTCAACTAAATTCTCTGTATCTTACATTTTCCCTCGGAGCACGTGAACATTAACTTAACACCTGTCTCCCCCTTCACCTCCTTGGGTTTGAGTATCACTATAAATCCAGTGCAGCAGAAGATAAGACCTTATAACAGAGCAGACCTTGTGAACCTTCCTCAGGGAATGAATTTACATCTATCAATTTAGGATGTCTTTTCATGTTTTAAACTAGTTAGCAGTATCTATAAGTATTTTAGATAGGAGATTCTGTAAGAATGGTGCTCCATAAAATCTTACCTTTCATGTCTCCAACTGCAATGAACTTTCTGAGATAATCTCTGAAACTCGTCAAGACGTGCCTTTCCTGCCCTGCATAGACATCCGCATTGCAGCCATGGTTCAGGATCTTGGTTGGGTTACTAGCTCCCATGAATAATTTGTCTTTCTCACTATACATTAGTGCAATTGTTCTGGGAGATGAAGCCTGGCCTTCTTTTATATCAATGTCCCCAGATAAGAAATTATCTGTATTTATTGTATCAGGTCGATTTCCCCTAAAATGATCATCAGGTGCCTTTTTCTGAACATGAGATTCTTCCTGCCAGTTTTCCTTGTCTTGGACTTCCAAAATACTTGCAGTCGGGTTATCTTTCACTGCTTGAATGTCTGGCATGCCATTTTTTTCTGAAGATAACGAAGGCAGAGTTGACAAAATGAAACTTTCACTTTGCTCATAACTCCCACAAATATAAGCAAGGATCGAAGGTTTGCAATTTGAAATCAGTGAACATGAAAAATATCAAGTCGGTAATGCTTTATATACACATATCAAATTATCAACTAAGGAAGACTCAGATGAAACAGAGAGTTGGTCAGAAACAGACATCCGTGTGAAAAAGAACTGATAAGTGGAATGAACACAGAAGTTCAACTTCATAATGATGTAAGAGTTCGAGTCCTACATATACCAACTCAAGTTTTTGGAAAACAATCAGGAAAAAAAAATTAAAATGGAGTGTCACATGAAAAACATAGTGTACATTCTCAGTAATTACTAAGCAATCTAAAAGTTAGAAGCCTAATTAAATGAGCCAATTTTTTTAAGTTCTCAGCAAAATGTAAATAAGATATCTTTTCTTCTGACTACTTAAGATTACTTGACTTATTGTTGTCATATATATCATTATCAACCTTGACATCTTCATCTATATTATTGCCATCATCATTATTTGAGACATATTTTCCTTTTCTGGGGTTTAAGCATAGTTTTTTCAGCTAATGTGCCAATATACTCAAGTGATAACTAATTCTAGTTTGTGAATCATATTATTTTCATAATACTTCAATTCATTTACTTTCTGTTACTCTTCTTGAACATCCATCTATGTTCCATTTATGAACTCATTCTGACTACCATTTAAATTCTTATGTATTGATCAGTACTTGACAGCAGAGAGAAAGGGGCACGTAGATATGTATTGCAATCTTAACCTGATAACATATTTTAAATATAGTAAGCCGGGTTTTCACTATATACCTGTAGGTATTTTAGCAGCTTCTGATACTAACACCAAGACTGAGCAAAGCTCTTTTGGGTCTTGTGAACGAATGATGTCTTTTAACAACAACCTTGCACATCATCAACAACACTAGTTAGTCATTGAGAACGATAAGAAGAACTATCAAATTCAATTAATGAAGAATCATATAGAATCATTAGGAAACTATTTATATACCCGCATGTAGATTTTGAAGAACCCAGTTTAGCAGAACTAACAGCACCAATAGGATCGACAGATGAGGCAGGTGAGGTAGGTAAGGCACCTGAAAATCTAGGAGGATTTTCCTGCTAACCATATAGAAATTAATCATTTAACCAAAGAGTAGATGGAAGATTGAATTCATAAATCACATATATAGCCATATATAGAGGAAAAACAGGTTATGCTAATTAAGTTCTACTAGCAGTGTAAGCACAGAGCTGTTCTCAAGGAAGGAAAGTTAGGTGCTGTTGTTCTTTTATAACTTATCCAAAATTAAAAATTAAGCCCATGTAGTTTGATGTAAAGAAATTCTGCTTTAGAAATGACCAGTTTACCATCTCCTCTTCAACCAAATAGTAAAGACAGTATTTCAAGTCAGGATGCAAGAAATAAAAACCTTTTGATCATTTTTGAGCTCCTGTAATGATGCATCCTTGTCATTTAAATCAAGAAACTCCTGAAATTTTCTCTTCTTGTATGTTTGCGAGAAGTCAGGGCGTGAAAAACCAAGAACAGTTGATATAGAAGTAATGGTCTGGTGGATGCATATATCTTCATGTTCTTTATCTCCTCCAGAAACAGCCATCTCCTCCTCACATCCTTCAAGATACAAGCATATGTTGGTATTTCTATTGTATCCACAAGAAACAGCCACTGTTTCCTCACACCCTTCAAAACTCCCGCACCTTTTGTTATAGCCATACTCCTTTCCAGAAAGAGCCATCCTTTCCACACATCCTTCATAATTTTTGCAGTCCACGCATTTGCAGTTTTCAGAGCAGAGCACTTTAGCTTGGAAGCATTCACAATACTTCTTGAGGCACTCAGTTTTCTTGCAGTGGCATCCCCTGTTGTGTTTTCCCATCTTTGGAGCCTCTTTTGCATCATCCTACACTTGTCAAAGCCATTTAATATGCAGATAAAATCAGGAAAGGAAATTAAAAGGAATAATCTGAAAAGATGTATATTTTTAACATAAATAATCTTCCGATATGTTTTGCAAATGTGTATTTCTACATGTTTTTCCTGATGTTAACCATCCAGGACTAAATCAACAATGGAACACAAAAAAATGTGTTTTGCTAAACTAGTCTTTGCCTTATATGCTGACAAAATCCAAACATATAAATTCTATTTCTCTTGACATTCGTTTAAAAGGCAAAATAAACATTAAAAAAAAAATCTATGTATGGATGTACATGTTGCTGATTTGCTGAGAAAATGCACTATTTAGCATAACTAAAGCCCCCTACTGAAGTCATCATCCACAAGGTTTTCTGATCCATCAATAGCAGTGCTCAGAGACAAACTTCTTCCATGAGATGGCAGCACAGTGCAAATATAAGCACATCTATTATGTATGCCCATAAAGTCTATGTGATACCAACAGCTTGAGCACCAGAATAACTGAACAAGCAAATATGAACTAATTATTCCTCTTTTATGAACGCAACCCACAAGAGTACAACAGTTATACTATTGTGCGTGCGTGTTATGTGCCACAGGGTACCACTTTCATCTTCAAGGCAATATGATCTGGGTTTGGCTGTGAATCGAGTGACTATTATCAGCAAAGGTTCATGCAGAAAATTAAAGCATTGGCAACCATTATCCTGAAAGCAAAGGGACTTCTTCACTGATATCCGATAAGCTCACTGATTAGAATACTGATTCAGAAACACATTCATAAAATATGTCATATATGCATATTTCAAAAAGACATTATATTTTTTTTAATTTTCTTTCTTGCCTCTCTTTAAAAGAGCAAGCAAATGATAATTAGAGTTTTTTCCAATAAATCATAAATCACATTCTCTGATATATAACTTTGTCATGAACCTTACGTGCCTTAAGAATTTAGAAGAATCGAGAACTTTAGCAGCCCATAGAGATAAACTTGAGCTCAGAATCGAGGCAAACAGATCCAGTATCTGACACAAAAAGGCCTATCAGAATTGAAAGACATTCACATACCCCATGATCTTGATAACTACGCGGAATTCGATCAATCTTTGGCCTAAATGCTTTCGGGTTTCTCTCTATGATGATTTCTGCAGCTTCTTGCCTTAAAGCCTCGTTCTCAATATTATTATGACAACCATTGCAGTTGCACCCATCACAGTATGCTCCGGCAGCGAAGCATTCACAATACCTGACCATTTGTGGGCACTCATTTTCTAAGCAATCAATTATTTAGATCAGGGCAAAGCGAAAAATGCAGTACACTGTATTCCGAATACAATACAGATTCACCATCCAGCAATCAATCAAGCAAATCCATTCAGAGTCACATCTTCAATGAAAAGTCCACTAGTTAATCGATAATTATTGGTTTATTCTTGAAATGCCTACAAAATAAGTAATTTACTCACAACTTTAAGCATCTTGATTTCCTGCAATGGCATCGTTTTCGATCCTTCGTAGTACCATTGTTTGCTTTGATGTTTGGCTGTAGATGTGACCTTGGAGACTCCAATTTCCTACTTTAAATGAAGAAAAGTAGACGATATCACAATGTCAGAGCTAAGATCTGAAGAAGGTACAAACACAAAAATGTTATATTTCTCTTCTTCTCTTATCCTACCATTTCTCTGCAACCAAACATGCCGTTGAATAGGAAATTTTGTTGAAAGAACGAAAAGAAAAACTCACTTCGCCGAAACCGGACTGCGTGGACGCAAACGCGAAGACGTAAACGCCTTGGCCGGCGAGAGCAAGAGCTCCGTGGACGGCATCGCGGTGACGGGAGATAAGCCGAACTCTGTGAATACTAGCTGCTTAAGGAGCTTTTCTGGCGGGAAAATACCTGAACTCTTCGTAACTGAATTTGTAACCGACTTCGGTGGTTTTGGCGGGAAACCTGAGCAATCTCTAACTGAATCCGTTACTTTCACAAACGGCTTTGGTGGTTTGGCGAGAGAAATCCGAGACTCGCATTTGGCGCCATGACAAGAGAGAGAGAGAGAGAGAGAGAGAGAGAGAGAGAGAGAGAGAGAGAGAGAGAGTTAGTTCAAGCAAGCGAGAACGAAAATTTTGAATCTTTTTGAGTTTAGGCTGTCTGGTACGCGAGAAAATAAATATTTACAATGATTTTTGGTTGAATGAAACCCACAAAAATCTCAGCTGAAGTCGTCAGGTTGAGGATTTCCTCTCGTTTTCTTTCATTTCCAATGTGTTTCTTAGCTGGCAAACAGAGGGTTAAGTGGGAGAGTTTCGGATTCAGAAATCGTGAGGCTCATGATCTGGTTTCTTTTCTTTCGTTTTCTCTGTTTTTCTCGGAAAGCAAACAGAGCGTGAGAAACTTCCGGATTCAGAAATGGTGAGGCTCATGAACATGATCTGGTTCTTTTCTTTCGGTTTTCTCTGTTTTTCTAGGAAAGCAAACAGAGCGTGAGAAACTTCCGGATTTTGTCTTTGTTTTCCTTCATTTTCTCTGTTTTTCTCAGCATCCAAAACAGAAGGTATGTATTCGAATTCAAATTCAAAATATCTGTTAACAGATAGAGTTTTTGCAAAAGATTTGATTTCTGAGAAGAAAAAATTTGAAATGATGAATCTAAACTCTAAACGGGGAGGAATGTGTATTTGCTATTTATACGGATACGTGTCCCTGAAAAGGTAATTAAACACTTTTAGATTTAAGCCAAGTTTTTATTTAATTCACAAAAAAAAATATTTTAAAAGAAATTCGCAAGCTATCGAAATCGATTACAGATTCTTTCATAAAAAAAAAATTGAATTTAAATATTTAATTAATAAGGGATAACTTCAATTTAGTCCTTAAAGTTTGATAAAATATTCCTTTTTTATTTTTTTTTATTTTTTAATTTGTGTGGACCATAACATTTCCTAAATAGATTAAATTGGTCATTCTAATCAACTATTTAACGGTCAACTATCACTTTTTTTAAAAGATAGTTTTGCCTTTGAATAATTAATAGAATTATCATTTTACCTTCCAATTAAAATATAATAAAAATAAATAAATAAAGTTATATTAAATTAAATTATAAAAACTTAAAAAAATATAAAACTTGTAAAAAAAATTCAAATTAAATTATTTTATTAGAAAAATTAACATTTCAAAAATAAAGAATAAAAAAGAGTTAAAAGCTGCTAAAAAATAAAATAAAATAAATAAAATTAAAAATTAAAAAAATTACAAAAAAATGTCTTGAAAAAACACAAAAAACATTAATTTGAACATTGCTATAGTTTTTTTAATTCTCTATTTATTTTATTTTATTTCTTTAACATTTTTTAAACTTTTTTTATTATTTACTTTTTTAAATGTTAATGTTTTTAATAAAATAAATTAATTTGAATATTTTTTAACGGGTTTTATATTTTTAAATTTTTATAATTTAGTATAATATTATTTTATTTATTTTTTCTATTTATTTATTTTTGTTATATTTTATTTGGAAGGTAAAATTGTAATTTTATTAATTAAATTCTTTAAGAGTAAAAATATTTTTTAAAAAAATTATAATGGTTGACCGTCAAATAGTTGGTTAGAATGACCAATTTGATCTAGTTAGTAAATATTATGGACCACGCGAACCAAGAAAAAATATAATTAAAAAAATAATATTTATCAAACTTTAGGAAATTAAATTGAAGTTATTCCAATTAATAAAATAGAAAATACTTATCTAAAAAGTCATAAATCTTAAAATAGTGAGATAAGGAAGTATAAAATCCAACCATATATTTTAAGAACTAAAATATAACAACTAAATGAAAGGAAAACTATTTGTGTAGGATAATATAATGTGCATGTCCAATCACATTATATTAATTTAACAAGATTTATAATATAATTGGTTAGTCATGCCGCAATACTTGATTGAAAAGTATACCAAAAAATAAAATTTTTCTCCAAACTAAATCATCGTAAAAAGTAAATATGAGAATAAAAGTAATAGCAAACCTTAGTAATTTAATCAAAACAAAATATATAATAATATGAATTTAATTATTTTTTAATACTTAATTTTCAATATATGGTATAAATTTATTGGGCAAATGCAGTGAATTCACACGACCTGCTAATACTTATTTTGGAAACATCTAGTGCTAAAGTTATTGAATGAGCAAGTCGTCAATTCTAAAAACGGATTATAAAATGTACTTTATTTGCTGGGTTATAGACGAACATTTACGAGAGATTTAATTGTATTAATCATCGAACTAATTCATTGATACAAATAGTTTATGGGAGTAAATCGAGTTATTTGGGTCTTTGAAGATTGACATGATGTAATGTAATTTATTTTCTTGTTATTAAAATAAGTTGTGGGATTCTTAATCAAAATCGAGGTCGTGTGTGTGAACATAATTTGCATTGTTATGTAATTAATTGGTAAGGTGCTCTTATTATTATTTCTTTTTTGGTAATTGCAATTAATTTGATATTTAGAAAGGATAATACAATCCGTACTCACAACCTAAAAGATATAACTGTGAGAGACAAATCACTGAATCAACCTTATCTTGTTGTAAAGTGTCCTTGTTAAACTTCGAAAATAACTTCAATGGTATAAAATCAAAGCTACCGAATGCTTAAGATTTTATTTTTTTTCCTTGTAACTAATAAGAATGGAGGAAAAATAATCGTCTACTTTAATTTTATAACACGTTTGGAAACTTTTTAATATTTTTAATTTATTTTTCACGCCATCTCTTACTTCAACAAATGTGCAACTATTCTTCTATATTTATAGTTGGTGTTTAAGTTATATTATACGCATTTGGTAAATATGCGCGAAGAGTTTTCTTTATAATATTGTGGAAATACATATTGGACCGTACATATAAACTTTTCAATATGGTTGCTGATAGGAGTAGATTTCCCTTAGTTGTGATATCGGACACTCAACCACACATATAGTATTTGATTTCGATAACTCATGAGAGAATCTTATGAAATTTTCTTTTAAGTTTACTAAAATTTAAAAAGTCATGTTTTTAAATTTAGACAAAGGTTTGTGCTTAACTAGGGACAATTTTTAACTAAAGGCATAGGTTTTTAACGAATAGCGTGAATGGATGGTAATTTTTCTATTGAGACAAACCTCAAATGTTTTTTGAAATTCTTTTTTATTTACTTGGAAAATTCTCAATTTTTTAATTGAATATAGAGAAAAGTTAGTTCTTAATAATAAAAAAATTATTTACAATTCATTTTAATTCAAGTGGTATAAATCTCTCTTGTACATTTGTTGTTGGGAGTTTGTTGTGAGATTAAATATTTTGCAATTGTAGTAGTAAATATTTGGGACTTATATGGTGCTTAATCTCATAGTTCCAATTGACTGCTAACTTATCATGTATCATATTTCAAAAATAATAATAAAAAAAATTATTTATAATGGCTTTATAAAACAACTTGACATTAATTAAACATTTGAAATATATTTTTGGAATACTACTACTACTATTATTATTATTTTGACATACTTTGAAATATTATTATTAAAGTGCTTTTTTTTATTGCATTGCTATACTTATAAAAAAAGCAAAAAAGAATTAAGGCGCTAAATAATTAAATATTCTAATAAAAGAATATAATTTAATTTCTAATTTATAAATACAGTATTTACTAAAAATATGTAATTATCAACTTATTTGAATTCATATATAAATGAGAAATTATTACTGTCTAATGTGATTCGGTGGTAAAAACGCTTATTCAGTCTGACAATACAATGACACATATTCGAATCATCAGCACCGCAAGTGATATTTTAAAATATATATATAAATAAAAAATTAAGTTTTTACTTAAAAAAAAAAAAAAAAAAACTTGATTCCCCGCGCAAGCTCCTTTTATGATTCCATTTTTAATGAAATTTATTACCTTTTTATTTTTATTAGTAAAGGCGCATAGTTTAAAATGGAATTAATAATAAGATTTGGATCTATCTTCTAACTCTAATTTTCAGTACTTCACCATCAAGACGGCGACGTTTAACTTGTCTCCAAACTCCAATTCCCATCAAAATTCGCACATACAAATCAGATCGACCTCCTCCTTTTCACTTCTTCACCGATTCTCTCTCTTTCTCCCTCCCTCCCTCCCTCCCTTTCTATTCTCAATTCTGCTATGTTTCGTAGCTAATCAGCCACCACATCCTCCTCCAAAACGACTCCGCTCTACGGATGTCTTCCTCTCTCTAATTCAAAAACTTTGTAAGAGCTTTCGACTTCAATTTCAATTCATATATAAGCTTTACTTGCAAAAGTAAACAACTTCAAATTGATCATTTATTTCTTCAATTTCTAATCATATATACCCCTGCCATGTATTTATATATTTGTAATTTATAAAATAACAAATTTAGCATATAATGTTACAATTTTATTTAGATCTTTCAATCAATTCCTTATTTATTTATTTGATCTTGATTAGCTTTTTTTGAATTAACATATTATATGTTTCTCCTTTTTGGATCCTGGATTGTGCTTTATTTGTTTGTTGATTTTGCTTGTAAAATGCAGAGTACGATGCCTTTGGATCAGTGGATTTGAGCTGCGGCTACAGTTAAGAGATGGCGTGGTTTAGTGGGAAGGTGTCTCTGGGGGGCTTCCCGGATCTAGCAGGTGCGGTGAATAAGTTCAGCGAGAGTGTCAAGAACATCGAAAAGAATTT
This sequence comes from Xanthoceras sorbifolium, assembly GCA_003430845.1. Taxonomy (NCBI): domain Eukaryota; kingdom Viridiplantae; phylum Streptophyta; class Magnoliopsida; order Sapindales; family Sapindaceae; genus Xanthoceras; species Xanthoceras sorbifolium. The sequence continues at coordinate 6,871,880 of CM010622.1, read as the reverse complement.
CGATAGTGCTCTTGGGTTCGAGGAGAAGCCCGAGTCTAGCACCACCGAAGGTAGTTTTAACTTACATTGTTTATATTGTTCATTGGTGTTATACTGTCACTTTATTTTTTGATATGAAGTTTGTTCCTTTTGAAAATTGTCATGCCAAAAAGCTTTAGAGTTAAGACGATAGTTGTGTCTGCTTGTGGTTCAATCAGTTGTCTATTATTGGGTTGCAAATGTATGCTACTAGTTCTTAGGTTGGGTACGCTGAATGCAGAATTTATCGAAATATTGGGGTTGAGCAATGAGTTTTGCTGTTTATCAATAAATTAAGTTCCAATTTTTCTTTGATTGAGTTGGTTTAGAGTTTTCAAGATTCAAAAGTGTGCCTGTTATTTTTTGTGGAAGTTCAAAGTGCAGTTATTGGGACTGGTTATATTTAATGTTTTTTCAATCTGTCTGGCAGCTTCTGGATTATGGCCTTCATCTACAGACAGGAAAGCATTATTCGATCCTGTTATGGCTTTTATGGGGCATAAAAATGAGGAAAGTGACACTGAGTCAGAAGAAAAGCCTGAATCTCTGCTACAGCCACCGAAAGCTGAGGAAAAAGGACAGGTTGAAACTGAAAGTTTGCCACAGTCTGGTGCTGAGCAAACCACTGCTAAAGAAGAAAAGGAAGCTTGCAAGACAGAAGAAGATGAAGATGTTAAGCATCCACAGACAGCTGAGAGAGTAGATGCTGTGATTTCAGATCATGGTAAAGCTGAATCTGAGTCACCAACGGTGCCTACTGAGGCTCGTGAATCCACTATAAAAAATGTCGAGTCATCTGATTCTATTGACAATCTGCAACAGAAAGAGATCTTAGATGTAAGCCCTTCTGAAGATAAAGAATCAGTGGAAGCAAAGTCAGAACCTGGTGAAGTAGACCGAGTTGAGACTGTTCCACCACATGAATCACATAATGTTGTTGATACACGTGAAAGCAGGGGTCAAGAGAAGAAAGAAGAAAGCAAGGATGAAGAGAAGATACAAGCAGAAGAGATTGTGGAGAAAATTCAGGCTGAGATACTCAGTATCATTCAAGCTGAAGTTAATACTGAGCCTGCAGAATCCGATTCTGTCAGTGCTGAGGTGAATGAGGGTGCTCGTGAAATTATTTTGTCCGGCGCACTACCTCCAAATGAACCTTCCGAGACGGTTTCTGCATCAGCTTCTCCTGAAAACAATGCAAAAGTGAAAGCAGTTGAAGTGGATCAGCAAGCCAATGATAGTGCGACTGCTAACAAAGAGCAACGGTTGAGCTCAGAAGCAAATGTGTCTGACTCACCTCATTCCGTGCATGAACTGGAGAAGCTGAAAATTGAAATGAAAATGATGGAAACTGCATTACAAGGTGCTGCCAGGCAAGCTCAGGTACTTAATGATGCAACTATTTTGTTTAAGTACAAACTTGCACTGCAGCTCCTGGACAGGCGTAGAACCAGTTGTACTTGGAGGCTTGGAGTGGTAAAGAGTTTGTAAATAGAGGGGGCCAAGATCTAAAACGGATATTTAGACAGGCAAATATGCAAATATCTGGACCATTTTATAATATATATTTTTAAAAAAATATTGTTGGTCAGTGGGGACCATGGCCACACTTGGCCCCAATGGGATTCTGTACCCTGGCTTAGGTCTTTCCTACTGACAAAAGCAGATAATTGGGATGTTAGGTACTGTTGCTTTGATATGTGTTTTTGTTCTCTCATATAGAATTAAGCCTTCGCACTGTCTGATAGGTATGTCAAATCTGCTTCTGGTGCTCCACAACCTGCAAAAGTTTCTCCCTTTCATGTGCCTGATTTGCAGAGTTGGCTCAGCTTACTGGAGTAACTCTCCTGACATGTTAGTTATTGAATCCTAGGGCCACATTTGTGATATTGCCTATCAAAGAGACAAAAACGATGCCACTACCAATACCCACTTGGGAAAGGCTTATATACCATGATATTTTAAAAATTTTCCAATTAAAAACTCTCATCTAAATTTCCTAGTATGTGTTGTATCTAAATTCTTCTGAACACTTGCGTACTTTGAGTTTGTAATTTCCTTTAATTTTTTCTCATGTATGCATCTAGTAGAAATGATTTACATTATACCATCCATGTATTTTATTTAGTTTCAACAGCTCACATAATTCCAATCATATTGATGTCATGTTCTAGGCGAAAGCGGATGAGATTGCTAAGATGATGAATGAAAATGAGCACCTAAAAGCTGTGATTGAGGATTTGAAGGTATGGAAGCGTATTAATTGTTTTTCCTTAATTTTTGTCCAAGTAGCTATGTTGTGCTACTGATGCACTTTGTGTATATTCATAATTAATTTTAGTTGTGTCAGTGGATTCATTTTCTGATATTGTATAGCTACACATGTAACTCCTGGTTTCTCTCACTTATTTACTTATTACGCAAAAAGGAACAGTTTGTCGACCGAGTAACTTTCTTTTTTTCTGTTTTGAGCTTACCAAATATATACATTTGTACCTGAATTTGAATTTATCGTACAAGAAGTATGATATAAGATTTAAAATCTCTCTTAAGGAGAAGGTTTCTAGGGTAGAAGAGAAATGATATGAAATGATGAGTCTATGCATTTTGATTGAATGAGATAAGCTAATTTTAGCTAACATATTATTCAGTCACAAAAGTTTTATGCATGCATTTTATAGATATATCTAAAATTAGCACATAAGCCTATGATTCTTTAAATTATTGTGCTGAATATGAAAGATGATGAAAATTTCCATCACCTTGTGGACATTGGATGCTTTCTAAAGATATTATAATGTTTGGTATCTTATTTGTGCAAATTGCATAGAAATGCTATGAGATTGAATATGTTAGAGAAAATGAGTCATTTATATGGGAGATACTTATCTCCTCTTTCCCATCCAAGAAAATAAAAGAGACACATTTTAACTGCTTGAAGTTATGGAACAGAGGAAATCCAGTGATGCAGAAATTGAGACTTTGCGAGAGGAATACCATCAAAGGGTTTCAACTCTTGAAAGAAAGGTTTGCTTTCTGTTCCTAATAACTTTTTATGTGTTTCTGCTCATTAATCAATAGAGTTCTATTTTTAGTTAGCTCAGGATTGTTGGCTAGAAGCCTGATTTTTCTTTTAACATTCAAGTTTAACTTATTAGTGGATTGAGTCCCCATTCTTCCTTACAATTTACTATGACGGATATAGGCAGTAACTGATAGTAGAATCAAGTCATGTGTATGGATTCTTGCGCTATATGTGCTTTCTGAAAATTTAAAATTTTATCCTCTGGTATAATACTATGCTGCTTTTTTCACACAGTATGTATACGTCTCATTTACAGCCGAAAGAAAGTTTTTTGGTTTTTTATTAAAGAAAAATGGAAAGAAAGAAAATATCTGATATTCTAAGACCAAGATTGAAGTTATTTTTGTCTTTTACGAAGTGCTTTTAACTGCAATGCAGTTTGGTAAATTACAATTTTTTTAAATATGATTTGGTTTCAAAAAGAAGAATGTTCACTAAGTAATTTTTTTTTTTTTTTGCCTCTTTTACTCTGTTCAATTTCTTTTAACCAATCTGTATGTTACATGGTATATTATTAGGATACATGATATAATATAAAAGAATAAAACAGAAACTAATACTAAAAAGTTACCCAATCTTAACAACTATCCTTTGATATATTTCACAGACTGTATAACGGAAAAAAATGTACTCTTATCAGGGAAAATCAGATGATCATTCTTCATTACCAAGCTGATACATTCTGAAGAACTGTATGTTACATTGCATTTAATTATTATTTATAATAGAGCATTCTTTTATGATTTAAGTTATGAGTTTCATGGTTATGTCTTGAGCTGTAAAGTGGGTGAGTATGTATACATTTAATATGAGTAGAAATGGTGAAATTTGATTAGTGTAGTTGACCATGTGGTTGGATGTTGGCTTGGTGTCTCTTGAATAATATGGTGTTAATGCATTCAAATTGGTTCCTAAAAGAATGTGATTTATTTTTTACTAGACCGTCATGGCAGCACTGATGATGCATGCTTGTTTGGCTGAAATTTGTTTTATTGTTTAATTCATTGCAACTACTAATCTAATTGTATCTTTGATGATTCCAGGTTTATGCTCTTACCAAGGAAAGGGATACACTTCGGAGAGAGCAGAACAAAAAAAGTGACGCGGCTGCTCTTTTGAAGGAAAAAGATGAGATAATTAATCAAGTTATGGCTGAAGGTAGAGTTTTGAAAAATCAGCTGCTCTTTACAGTCTGTTTCTTCATAATTGTATAGTTTTATGATGAATCTGCTTTTGTATGGTGTGCATTAAGGTTATATAATTTTTCAGTATTTACTTGAGAACTATCGATAACTTATCTGGAGTCCAGACACAGAAAAGGGTAAATCTGGGAAGGGAAAATCTTAAAACCCTCAAATATTGGTTCAATTGTGAATCAGAAGAGCATGTTGGCCCTTGAAATGTAAGAATTTGGACAGATTTAAGTTTTGCTGGAAAATGTGACATTTTTCGAGCTATATTGGTGTTATCAAGCTGGAAAATGACATAACTATTCTTTTCCCCTTCTTTAGCTCTTTCTGCCTGAGATATGTGTTGTATCTGGGCATTACATATTTAATTGGCCATTGGCCTTGCAGTATCTGTGAATAGTTGGAAAGAAACTTCAGCAAGTTTACTTCCTTATTTCAGTTTAACATGTTAGTATGTGGAATTTTAATTTCCATACATGCAAGAAGCTACTATGAGGAAATTAATTTCCTTATTTCAATATGTAGCACATGATTAGGACTTTGTTATCTATCATTTCAGGTGAAGAGCTTTCGAAAAAGCAGGCTGCTCAAGAAGCTACTATGAGGAAATTAAGGGCTCAGGTAAGCAAGTAGTTTTACTGATTGTGGTTTTACTACAATGGCTACAATCTCAGCTGCACATTCTAACTGATGAATTTGTGTCATTTGTTCCCCTTTTCATTGGAGCTAGATTAGAGAGCTTGAAGAAGAGAAGAAAGGTTTGTCAACCAAACTTCAGGTAATTGAATTATCTTCAAACAGTCTTTTCAATAGTGAGTTGGCCAGTTAATTTATTTGGAAAAACAGTTATCATATAATCGAGGACAGTATATACATTTTGGCTGTAAATGGTCTACGCATTTACTTTTCTTTCTCCATCAGTTGACTAGCTGCTGATGAGAGTTTATTTTGTCTACACTATATGCAGGAGGATCTAGTATTGGCTTTTTAATTATGTCTCTGCTGATTGAGTTTCACTTGGTCCAATTGTTATCTGGCTCTTGAAATATTTCCTTCAAATAAGTTTTTCCTTCTGCATTAGCATGATGTCAAATATTTAAAGAACTATTTTGTAGCACTTGTTACTGTATGAGAATCCCATGACTACTAGAATCTAGAATTCGAAAAAAGAATACTTCATATATAACTCATAGATGCAATTCTGTTGAATATCTTTTTCTCTAGCCTTTGTTTTGGTTTTGAACCGCTATTTGACTGAAGGCTTGTCCTGTCTCTCTCCTGCTGTAGGTTGAAGAGAATAAAGTAGAGAGCATTAAGAGGGACAAGGCAGCCACAGAGAAGTTGCTACAAGAAACAATAGAGAATCACCAAGTAGAACTTGCAGCACAAAAAGACTACTACACAAATGCTTTGACTGCAGCCAAGGAGGCTGAAGCGTTAGCGGAGGCTCGTGCCAACAATGAAGCAAGAACTGAAATAGAGAGTCGTCTAAGAGAGGCTGAGGAACGTCAAGCTATGCTAGTTCAAGCACTTGAAGAATTGAGGCAAACTTTAAGTAGGAAGGAGCAACAGGTTTTGCTTTATTCATTGATGTTAAAGGTTTGGTTCAGATGACCTTCAAAGTGATGATTTAATTTGATGTGTTATTGATTTATGATTTTGTAGGCTGTTTTCAAGGAAGACATGCTTCGCAGGGACATCGAAGATCTTCAAAAACGTTATCAAGTGTGTTGAACTTCCTCTAGTGTTCTTGTTTTAATTTCTATGCTTTTATTGTCTTCAATATTTTTTAAATTATATATTTTCACGTTCTTTGCCTAGCAAAAAATGGTTTCAGCTGTCTTCAATATTTTTTAAATTATATATCTTGCTATTCTTTGCCTAGGCAAGTGAGCGCCGGTGTGAGGAATTGATTACACAAGTTCCTGAATCAACAAGACCTCTTTTAAGGCAGATTGAAGCCATACAGGTGAGAATGCATTCCTCACGCATGAGAATTTTGCTGCACTTTTGATCATCTTTGATTCACATAGGAGTTTCTAGTTGACTCTTTGTCTGCTGGTTATAGGAAACAACTTCAAGAAGAGCAGAAGCTTGGGCTGCTGTAGAGAGATCTCTTAACTCACGACTACAGGTGTCTTGAATGTTCTGGCTATAAATAATGTAGTGTATTATACTTGTATAATTGCTCTAATATGTATTAATTTAAAATTAATGCACAGGAAGCAGAAGCAAAAGCTGCAGCAGCAGAAGAAAGAGAGCGTTCTGTGAATGAACGCTTATCACAAACCTTGTCTAGAATTAATGTTCTTGAAGCTCAGGTTTTTATGCTTTCTATAGATTGGCTGTGTTGGTATGGAGCTGTTTTTTTATTATTAGCTTACACTACCAAATATTTCAGATTTCATGCCTCAGAGCGGAACAGACACAGCTAAGTAGGTCCCTTGAAAAGGAAAGACAAAGAGCAGCTGAAAGTAGGCAGGAATACCTTGCAGCGAAGGAGGACGCGGACACACAAGAAGGTCGTGCAAACCAGCTTGAAGAAGAAATTAGGGAACTCAGGCGGAAACATAAGCAAGAGTTACAAGAGGCACTTATGCATAGAGAACTTCTACAGCAGGTCTTGCTTCTGGTTATTATTTTTTATGTTAATATAAATTGGATTTATTTATGTTGCTTATGCGTGCTTTCCAAAGAAGCCTCTCTTTTACATTTGTTCCCCTCTCCTTTTTAACAAGTTCTTGCTTAAACTTATGTGTTCAGGCTTTACATCTAGGTTTTCGTGTATCGTTAAGGTACCAGTGCAATATGCTCAACTAAATATAACTGAAATAAGCAATAAATATATACGAGTAGATGCTTGATTATGTCTTTTTAGATTTGAGAGCTCTATTCTTGTCCTTCTATTTTTCCAATTGAATTTTCTATCTTGGACATGATTGTTTGAGTTTTATTATAAGAAAAGCATTCATTGATTATGAGAAAAGCTACTGTAATGTTGATTCAGTAAATTCATATTTGAATTGAAACCCTTGAAAAAAGTGGGAGGGTAAAAACTGTTATTACATCTCAGTGTCGCATATTCAAATGGTAAACCCTCTTCATTGTTTAAATCATTTGCACTTGACACTTAATTCTTTATTCAAGTTACTAAGCAGTCTCATGAATTTTTTACAGGATCTAGAAAGGGAGAAGGCTGCTCGGTTAGATTTGGAAAAGACAGCTTATGTTCATTCTAGTGCTGTGTCTGATCAAACTCCCATAACAAAGCACAACTCAGGTTTGGAGAATGGTACGATGGCTTTTGTTGCGAAATCATTGGTTATTATTTGGATTCTTCTCTCTCTCTCTCTCTCTATATATATATATATATATATATATTATTTTAAAAAAATCATTTTTCAGGAAGCTTGTCACGGAAACTTTCAAGTGCTAGCAGTCTAGGCAGCATGGAGGAAAGCCATTTTCTGCAAGCATCTTTGGACTCATCTGACAATCTATCTGAAAGGAGAAACTTTGCAGAGGCAACCGTGAGCCCGTATTACATGAAAAGCATGACATCAAGTGCTTTTGAGGCTACGCTTCGTCAGAAAGAGGGTGAACTTGCTTCATATATGTCTCGTTTGGTATGGATTATGTTTTAAACTTTGAACTAATAATTATTTGGCTGTACATGTTTCGAGCTGCATTATACTGGAATATTTTATATTATAAATGTTCCAGTGTCACCTTAACATTTATGGAGGTGTAAGTGCTATACACCCCTTTCATAGTTACAAAGTTTTATTTGACTATTGTTTTTAATTCACATCAGGCATCACTGGAGTCTATCCGAGACTCTCTTGCTGAGGAGTTGGTTAAAATGACAGCTCAGGTGCGTTTTCTGTGTGTTTCCATTTTAAGATTCACATTGAGTTTATATATGTTATCATTCACTACTAATATATTCTCAAATCATTGGCTTGGGAATTTTTACAGTGTGAAAAGTTGCAAGCGGAAGCTGCCACGTTGCCTGGCATACGGGCAGAATTAGATGCACTAAGGCGGCGTCACTCAGCTGCACTGGAGCTAATGGGTGAACGTGATGAGGAGGTAAATATAAATTTTCAGTTTGAGGGATTTTCGGTTTTCTTTTTTATTGTAGACTTGAAGGAAATGTATAATCATGTCCTGAAATCGAATGCGTTTGCTTATGTCTAGCTGGAGGAACTCCGTGCTGATATTGTAGATTTGAAGGAAATGTATAGAGAGCAAGTAAACATGCTTGTCAATAAGGTAATTTCGTTAACTGTTCATTGCATAACTTGATATCTCATGGCTTTCCGCCAATTTTACGCATTTACACCAGCCTGTATTTGTTGACAGATCCAGATAATGAGTTCATCAATGGGGTAACCACCCGATTAGTCGACCCAACTTCATGGTCATTGTTCAACTAGATATTTGATTGATATTCAAAGTATAGTTATTGTTCGCGGTTGAGTTAATTTTTCTTCTATATTTTTGGTAACCGATATTCAAAGAGCATGCCTTACCTTGTCAAAACTTTTATCTGTATTTTATATTAGAGGAATTTGTTGTATAGCAGAAATGTTAACGTGACATTTGCTTTTACATCTCGGAAATGATTCCAAGTTTTCTGATTGGTTTAATCTTTATAAATAAAGATGATAAATCAATTTTTTTCTCCCTTTGAATTAATAATTCTCTACTCAAATTTCTGGCTGTATAACCTTTGTAAACTAATTTACTTGTTTTATAATTTTTGTTTCGATTGACTATAATAACAAGATTGATCATAAACAAATCATTAACACGACTGACCTAGAAATTATACTATTAACCATCAAATGTTGAATAGCATGGTGCATCTATTTTTGGTTGGTTTAGTGTAGGGATGGCAATCCTACCTGCGGATATCCCATCAGATATTGTTATTCAAGTATGCGGGCAGGTATCGATATCAAAACTCATACCCGCATGCGAGTAGGGTGTGGATATTACATCCGTACTTACCCGCATACCCGTTAAAATTAAGAACTTAAGCTAATATTTTTGGATTTTATTTTTACTTTTGTGGTGGAAATTTGGATTTGATTTTTTTGGTGTTGAAAGATTATTTGAATTTGAACCAATTTTTTCATAAATTTGTATTTTCATGTATTGAATAAGGTTTAAATTGCTTATTATTATTATTATTATTATTATGTTTATAATTCTGCGGGTATGAGGTGGGTAGGTGGGGGCACCGATATCGGAACTGAACAAACTTGAAATAGAATCGAAAAGTATAGGTTAGTTCGGTTCATTTACTTATTTCGATTCAAATTAGTTTTCAAATTTGGAAGCCGAATTGATTACGGATCAAACGGTTTTGAAAATTATATAGAAGCTTAAAAATTTGGAATATTATTACTTATTAGGTATAATTTATTTTATTTATTATGTTTAATTTTGAGCTTTTTGGATGAAAATTAACAACCCAAAGGGAAAAATCAACTAGTATGGATCCAAAATTAACATTTAAAATCTCATTAAATTTAATACATGTAAAAAAATCCATTATGCTCAATAGGTGCAAAATCGATATAAACCGAATCGAACCAAGTAAAATCAGTTTGGTTTAATTCAGTTCGCAAGTTCATTCCGGTTTTAATTTTTGAAAAACTAAAATTTTTCGGTTTGGTAAAATCGATCCCTGCATTATACCTGTATAATTTTGCTGTATAATTTAAGTCTTATTATTCAGATTTGCTACTTTTTATTTTGGTTGAGTGGTAATCCGAAGGATTCAAATCTCATTATTCATAATACCATCATATGTTTGGAATATTTAAATTGATGTATCCTAATCCATTTTTTTTTTCAAACATCCTAGTCAATATTTAAATTCTCATTTAATTTGCAATTGATATAGGTGTTTCCATCATTTCCAAGTGATGCAGGTTTTGCAAAAGGCCTTGCAGTTTCAATCAAATCAGTATCATGTTGTATAGGTTTCAACATATGTTGTTCAAAACAATAAGGTTTTTTAAAATGTGTGTTATAGGTTTCTTTCAACTAGAGAAATTCTCTGGTCCAATTCATTTGATCACCTTATATTATACTAATACTTTGAAATATAATAACAAAGTTCCTTAATAAATTATATTTATTAGAATGTGTGGGTAGTTCTGAATTGATGTATCTTATTATATAATATATAATTTATTTGTTAGATCTCTAATCGGTGTCTTAAAAAAAGAAGAAAAAAAAAAGAGCTTTGTCTTTTAATAAATTTCCTAATTTTATAAATAAGGATAATTCTGCATTTGAGAAATTCTATTTATATTTTAATTAGGATTGAAGGATGGTTAAGTCTTGTTAATTACTTAATATATTTTCCTAGAAAGAAAAAGAAAATCTTCATGTATATGAATGTCAATTGTGTACCAAAAAGTGGAATTTGGGCCTTTTTGCAGTTTCAAAGTGGGGCAGGAGTATCGTATCAATGACATTAGCATTTGCTAAGAATTTACTCAATGTGTTGCCAATTGCTGAAGTCACGAACTGATCAAGATCTGTAACACAAAATGATGAATAAATGAATAAAATAAATATAATATATATATATTCAAGATATAAAAAAAAGAAAAAGTGCATTTTCACTCATAAATTATAATTCATGTAATTAGTACACATTATCCATTTTAACCGCGAGGGTTCAAGTCATGTTATTTACATTTATCAGTATGTATAAAGAATAAATAGCTACATATTTAATAAGAGTTATTATCATTCTCCACCCTATAATTTAGAGTATTCTCCATTTTTCACTATATACTTTTATTTTTTTCTCTTTTACACCCTTTATTTTACAAAAATCTCTAAAAAATACCCTACCGTTAATTCCGTTAAAAAACTAACAGCTGACTATTAAACTTTTAAGGGTGTGATAGTAATTTAAAAAATAAAATAAATAAATAATTTTAAACTAAAAAATCTTAATTAAAAATAATATAAAATTAAGATTTTTTTATTCCTTTCACCTACCCCACCCACCCTTTTCTCTCACCGCCCCACACCCACTCCTCTCTCATATACTTTTTTCTCTTTTCTCTTTCTCTCTCAGATTTTTTTTTTCTCTTTCTCCTTCTTTCTCTTTTCTCTCTCTTTTTCTATCTCTCTCCTTCTTCCTCACCGATCACTAATCTTCTCTCTCCTTCTTTCTCACCCTCCTCCTCTCTCTCTTTCTCTTCTCTTTTTTTATTATGAAAATGGGGAGTCTAGGTTTTAGGGTGTGGGGTAGGGGGGTTCTGTGGTGGTTGACTAGTTGTCTAGGTTTTTGCATTGGTGGCTTTGGGGGAGGTTCTGTGGTGGTTGACTAGTTGTGTAGTTTTGATATGGTGGAGGGGTGGTTGTGGTTTGTGGATTGGTGTGGTTTGTTTAATTTTTTTTTTAACTGTTATTTTTTTTTTAATTTTGGGTTTGCGGACTGGTTGTAGATCCAAAGATCCAAAGTGGATCTCCACCGTCCATTTTTAGATAGACGGTAGATATCCGTTCTGGATTCCACCACTATTTTTAAAATTTTTTTTTTGGATTTTTGGACTCTGGAGATCCAGATTGAATCTCCACCCCTTGTTATATTTTTTTAAAATTTTTTTTTTTTAGAGTTTGAGATGGACGGTCTACCACTTGTTATATTTTTTAAAATTTTTTTTTTATTTTTTTTAATTTTGAGTTTGATCCTCACCGTCTATCAGCTGAAGATGGACAGTGGAGATTCAATCTGGATCTCCATTTGTTATATTTTTTTTAAAAAAAAAAAAAATTTTAATTTTTTTTATTTTGAGTTTGATCCGATCTGATGGACAGTGGGAATTTATTTTTATTTATTATATTTAAATAGTATTTAATTATTATTTTAAAGAATAAGGGCAAAATAGTCTTTATAACCGAAATGCTAACAGAAGTTAACAGAGGGTGTAAAAGAGAGAAAAATGAAACTATAGGGTGAAAAATGGAGAATACTCTAAACTATAGGGTGGAGAATGATAATAATCCTATTTAATAATTGATATTGACAGACACCCCTAACATTAATACATTGAGCGTCTTAGATTAAATTTTATGAAATTTATATATATTTTAATAAGATTTTTTTGTATGTATTATAAGAGAATTAAAATATTTATCTTGTAAAATTTGAAACCTTTTCTAACTGTTGAATTATATTTTTAAATATTTTTCTAATTTTTAATATTTTATCTTTGTTAAAAAAGTTTGATAAAGATAATTCCTGTTATCCAAAAGTTTTCAATTTTTGTTCCATAAATGTATTTCATTCCTTTTTATCATTCATACAAAAAATATATCTAAGTTAAATAAATTTCATTATATTTCATTTAGATGATGATTGTATAATTGGATGAAACTAATTCAATCCAAATCAATATATATATATATATATATATATATATATTAATTTACTTGAATCCAACAAATAGACATATTTTAAACAAGTTTGATTTGTTATACAAGAGTTGAAAATATATACTTATAGATTAAGTGGTTAGTGCATCCTCCCTCCCACTTATAGTGAGAGTTTAAGTCCCAATATACATATTTATCAGTATGCGTGAGTAGTTTTATGTCCTTATTGCGGAAGTATATATCTTCTGTTGTGGGAATAAATATCAAATAGTACACTAATCCAATTGTTAATTTTGTAATAACATCATCAAAAAAAGAAAAGAAAGTATACATGGTAATAGGAGTTTATCTAGTTTCTATTTTTTTTAAATTATCTTTTAATTTATCTGATTAAAATAAATCCAACAATTCTAAACAGTTATGGATCATGTATGCCTTCTTTTTTCATTTGAAAATTTTAACATATTTAATTAAGGGTAAATTACTGTACAATCTCTGAGATTTGGCACAAAGAACACACAGAAGGAAAAATTTAGTTTTTCTACAGTGTACCTCCATGTATTTAACAGTGGTCAACAACAATTTTAAAGTAACCAGTTGATTAACATATAAAACAGGGAATAAAATAGAATAAAAAATAAAAACTAAATAAGATTAAATAAAATGATAGAATTAAATGAAAATGAATATAAAACATAAATACAATTAAATGGAAAGATTTTTTTTTTTTTAATTTGAAGAAAAAGGAAATTTCATTCATCCATAAAGGAAGCAAAAAGCACAATATCGTAATCACACTTGCATTTCTTCACAGCACAACTTGATAATATAAAAATAAATAATAAATAAAGTAAATAAATTAAATTCCTAAAATAAAAAAGTAAAGAGATTAAAAAAAATAGAGAAAACAAAGATCGTAAAAAAAATAGTATATTATTGGAGTAATAAATTTGTATTAGGATCGTAAAAAAGCTACCTTTATAAATTAATTAATGAATTTTTTTATTAATAGTAAAACATCGCGAAAACATCTCAGTAAAACTTACACTATTAATTATTATGACAAGCAAGAGCATTTAAGTTTTAGGGGTGTGAATATAAAATGATTAAAGGTTTTCTATTTGATTCTCTTTATGCCAAACCTTAAGGGTGCGAGTGTTATTTCCCCTTTAATTAATTTTCCTCACCAAAATTTTAAGGGACTCTGTACACGATCGGATCCCAAAGCAATGCCCCCCAATTTAAGCCATGAAAAAGATGCGTACGTGTCACAAGACAATTAGACAGAAAACAAAACATCGCGTACCTGACAAACCGACAAGATCTGCCTCCCAACAAGCTCCACGTGTTCCTCTAATTGTCTTCTAGCTCCAAACTCCTCTCTCTCTCTCTCTCTCTCTCTCCTCCTCTTGTGAAAAAAACCAGTAAAATCTCACTCTTGTGGAAACGAGTGCGCATACCCACCCCCCCCCAATCCCACGCGCACGTTAGCATCCACCTCTTCTCACAGTCGGTCACATTTTTCGTCTTCTAATTTTTTTTTTTAATTTAAAAAAAGGGTAATCGAAATCCACGCATAGATTTCCTTGTCTTCAGTTTAAAACGGTTAACATTGACGACACCTGTACCCAAACGACGAGTGAGATTGACACTCACACCACCTGCGCATTTTAGCAATCTTTCTCGTTTTTCACATCTCATTCTCTGCTCTGTCTCTGATCAGATCACTTTCTGCTTAAACGTTTTCCCTCACCTGAAAAACACAAGTACTTGATTCCTTCTCTCGATCTCTATATCTTTTTCATCATTAGTTGTTCTTATATGAAATGTCAGTGTTATTTTTCCCTTTTCTGTGGTTTTTTAATGTATTAAGTTGCATTTTAATTCAAAAAATAATAGAAATAAAGTTGCGTTTTGTTGCTCTGAAACGAAATGGTGAGTGTCTGTTTCTCGCTGATCTCGCGAAACGGTGCCGCTTGCAAGTTCAGTTATGTTCAATATATCCATCTTAACCAAATTCTTGTTTTCGAACTAATTTTTCAGTTGTATGAGTCGATTTTTTGTCTTCCGATTACATTTTTAATCATTAAATTTTTTGTATTTTTTAAAGAACAGAAATTTTGATGTGATGTTAATATAATTTTTTTATTTTGATTCCAATAGTTAGATGATTTCAGCGAAAATTTAAAATTCTGTTTGTGTGAGATCTAAAATGAAAATTTTTAAAGTGCGTTGTGTGTTTCAACATTGTTGATGAAATGGTAATCAGATTGATTGAAGTGTTATGGATCTGGTGGTGTAATCGCAGTTGGCTGCTGAATATTATTACATTGTAGATTCGGGAGGGAAGTTGAATCAAGTAGGCATGCGTGGACGTCACGTGGATGCATACTCTACCTACAAGCGTGTCTCCTCCAGAGACTACTACCTCGGCTCTGACCATGACAAAGACAAAGACGATAAAGACGATACCTCAAGTAATCACTTTTATTGTCAAATTATTTTGCAAATTTTTAATATTTACTAAATTTTGCTTAGTGGTTTTTTTTTTTTTAAAATTTTTGTATTTAAGCTTATTTGAGCTTATGTCATGTATTTCAATCAGTTGGAGATTCATTTGACTTGTGAGAATGTGTTTTACATGACTCATGAAAACCAATATCTGGTCCTTCGATGTGTCAGTGCATGTTTCCTTTTGACTTCAATAAGATAATGTGTTAATATTGGGTACATGAACAAGTTGTTGATAATAAAAATGCAAGTTGCATGATCATGGTTTTTGTTCTCCTTTATATATGCTTTTTTATTGTGTTTTTGTGTCTACTGTCTATTAACTGAAAAAGCACTGCACACAATTCACTTCCATTTTTATAATATTTAACGCATAAATTTTAAGACTTCTTTTGCTCCATCACCTGCGATGGAGAGTGTACACAATTCAGTGGAAGATACAGCATTTTCGTGATTTGTTAACCTTAGCCCTTCGGCATATTTTTCCTTTTACATTTTTATGTAAAAGCGAATTATTGGAAGTTTTTGTTTTGCCCTTCTATTTCTTTTAGATGCAAATAGTTGTTATTATTATGAATGATACTAACAGTTTCTATGACCTGTAGTTCGGATGCCGAATGGATTGGGCAAAGATGTTGGAAACCCGTCCTGGAAGCGATCTTTGCCACATATACTTGTGGCAACCATTTCTTCATTCTTATTTGGCTACCATCTTGGGTTTGTCCCCGTGGAAACTCATAATCCTTTTTGGTTCTTCAAAATTTTTGGGTGTGGAAAGTCTAGGAAATGATGTATTCTTTCTGTTGCTTTGCCTTTGTTACTGCAGAGTAGTTAACGAGACATTAGAAAGCATGTCCTTGGACCTTGGCTTTAGTGGCAATACCATGGCTGAAGGTACTCTGCCTCATTGAGCTTGCATGTTGCTTTGCTTTTGTTTTTGGAAAACTATTTTAACACATTTCTTTGTGTCAAATGAAGGCTTGGTGGTGAGTACATGTTTAGGGGGTGCCTTCATTGGATCTATGTTCAGTGGCTGGATCACAGATGAGATTGGACGGCGCAGGGCGTTTCAGCTATGTGCTTTACCAATGATAGTTGGGGCTTCAATGAGGTAACTACAACATATAGCTAATATTAGTTTTAGTATCTTCTTGAATTTCAAGCACCTGTCAAGATTGTGAAGGACTGAAGGTACTAAATGAAGTATTTTTAGTTTAGGAGATGAACATTTATAACAAAAAGTTGTCTTGTAACAAACTTAAGGATGCTTATTATTTTCATATGCCACTCATTTATATCACCGAAAATTTGGTGTTACTATGATTGCTTTTAGTATGCTTTTTCTCTTTAATTAAAGGCGATTTGTTTATTCTCAATGCATTTGGTTTGTCTTTGATGACTCCCATCCCATTAGTTTTTTATATTCATAGAGAGAATCAAGATGCAAAGGAGAATCAGGGCTGGTTTCTTTACAGTATCTTGCTTGAAGTCTTTTTAAATTGTTATCCTCAAAATGTTCAGGCAATGAAAATATAACCAAGTGATTGATATGTATTATTTGTGCTCTAATCTGAAACTTTATGAAGCTTACAAAAGTATTCGACTCTAATCTTGCAGTGCTATAACGAAAAACCTCTGGGGTATGCTTTTGGGGAGGTTTTTTGTTGGAACTGGAATGGGTATTGGTCCACCTGTTGCAGCTCTTTATGTGGCAGAGGTATAATGTATGAAGATTTTATTAGTTTGTCATTATCTCAGTTCACATTCCTTACCCTACTGTTAGTGCCTTTTCTTTCATGGAAGCTTGATTGTGTCTCATCCTCAAATAGGTTTCACCAGCTTATGTAAGGGGTGCTTATGGGAGCTGCACTCAAATTGCGACATGTTTTGGAATTTTGGCAGCTCTATTTATCGGACTTCCAGCCAAGGAAGTTGTTGGTTGGTAAGAAAAACGATAAACGAATTCATGGTAACTTCAGAAATAGATGATTGAGCAAAAAGTTGTTTATAGATTTATTTGTAGCTCTTTCTATTTATAGTCTAAGAATACATATATTCATTTACTCAATTAGGTGTACAGGTGGTGCACTTGTGAATTGTATACTGTATTAACTTGATGATGTGCTCAGGTGGCGCATGTGTTTTTGGGTATCTGCTGTTCCTGCTGTAATACTTGCATTTCTTATGGAGTTCTGTGCAGAAAGTCCTCATTGGCTTTTCAAGGTGATCAGTTCCCTTGCATATCAATCACGTTTTTAACAATAAGTCTAATTTGTTTTTTTTCTGTTTGGATTTTGCATTTGTTTTTGGCAATATGTGAGGCATTGATTGAGCTTAATGCTGTTCTAGTTAATTTTGAGTAGAAGTCTGAACATATAGTTGTAGTTACTTTAAAGAAATATCTTTGAAGTTGCTAACAGATAATTGAATCTGAATTATATTTAATGTATTGACCAATTAAAACACATTCGATATAAACGAGGGTAGATTCATTTTAGTATCTGATAAGTAACCAGACCTCATTGTTTAATTTGAAAGTTAAATTGGATAAAGTTGATCTTCTTTTCAGTGGGATGATATACACTTGATTAGAAATCGGATTTCTGTGGTTGGACTCTGATCTGAGTTGGAATGTGATGTGAATTCTTAGGAGCTCCTTCTGCGTTGGTGCAATGGGGGTTGAGGATTATAATGAAATTCATAACCAACTCTTGGTAATGCTTTGAACAAATTAAGTCTTTTCTTTTCTTTCTTCTTGTTTTTTGCTAACATTTTAATGCATGAATGCTTCCATAAAGGGCCTTCTATTATAAAAAAAATGCCTCTATAAAGGGCCAGAAAGTCTTTAGCTTCTCTCTATACTCGCAACCCAAGGAAATCCTTATTCCAAAGGAACTGGATCTAGATATATGGATACATTAAGTATGGGTGAAATGGTTGATCAGATTGCATTGTAGCATTTTATTTCTTCTCCCCCTTTTCCTTTTCTTTTTTAAGTTCATTCTCCAATACATTCAGGAATTATCACTCGTAAGCTTCTATTGTTGAATGTTTGTTCTGAGTGCAGCCATTCTCTTGATTATGCTGTGGTATTGCTGGAAAGCGGCCTTGTTATTATGTTGTTAATTTCTTGTCGTTTCTTGTGGTTTTTTGAATCCCTTTTCTTGATGTTTGACCTGCTTAATGTCGTTGTTCTTAACCTCCCAAGAATGCACTTTTTCTTCTCTTTAACATTTACCAAGTCTGGTAGGCTATGCTGGTTATTTACAATTTGGATTTCCAATTTATAAGTGACTTAAATTTTTCATTAATCTAAATGTGGCTCACTCAATTATTGACTCATTAAGGTAATTTGATAGAGTAGACACTTACCTATTTTTCTGAACTTGCTTCAGAGAGGAAGAGGGGCTGAAGCTGAAGCTGAATTTGAGAAACTGTTAGGAGGAGTACATGTAAAGTACTCAATGGCTGAACTGTCAAAGTCAGACAGAGGGGATGAGGCAGATACAGTGAAGTTCTCAGAATTGTTCTATGGTCGCCATTCTCGAGGTAAGCATGTTTTTTTTTTTTTTTTCAAGTTACATCAACCATTTTACCTGTATGTTTCCTTCTAAAAGATTGCGCTTTTAACTTCTCTATTTGCAGTGGTTTTCATTGGATCTGGCCTTTTTGCTTTACAACAGCTATCTGGCATAAATGCTGTCTTCTATTTCTCATCAACTGTCTTTAAAAACGCTGGTGTACCTTCGGACTCTGCAAATATATGTGTGGGAATTGCAAATTTATCAGGTACAGATTGCTCTACTCTGAAGTATTTAACTTGTTAACATTTTTGTTGTTTCTCTTAATCATGTTGTTTATGCTTTGTTAGGGTCAATTATTGCAATGCTCTTGATGGACAAACTCGGAAGAAAGGTTCTTCTTCTTGGAAGTTTTTCGGGCATGGTAAGAAAAATATTAAAAAAAGAGAATTTTCTGGAAATTCTATTACTTACAGTAGATTGAGCTATAACGATTGTGCAGAAACCATGTAGTAATTCCCTGAACATACATGTGCTGTAAGGATACAGTATCCAATTATCCAACTTGGAACTATACTGGACCAAATCTACAGGATTAACATACGTTGAAATAAATGGCCACATTATAATAATTGAAATAGAAAGTCAGTCAGGTCTAGAAGTAATCACCATCTAATTCAAATAAATTTGGGGTTGACTCCTTCAGAAACTAGAACTCTTGTCCTTTTGGGTGATTTATTGTAGACTAAATGCTTCGCTCTGTAGTGACTTGTAACTGCAAGAATTACATATTGCTGAAGGTATAGTGCAGTGCTATAGTATTTTTCCTGATTAGGGTCTATCAATTTGTTGTTTCTGCATTTATTTTGCTAGTTTGCATGGCAATATATTAAAAATCTGCCACTTGGTGGACTTACACCTAAGATTTTCATCACGATGACTATACTATGACAATTCATCTGATATTTGTTTTGTGTATTTTGTTGGTTCAGGCAGTAGCAATGGGTGTTCAAGCAACTGCGGCAACTTCTTTTGTGTCAAGCTCTGGATCATTGTATCTATCTCTTGGAGGCATGCTGCTGTAAGTTACCAGTTTCCAGCAACCTGGAGAATTAAAGGGGGAAAAAAACGTAGATAAGCTGATAAAATTAGAAAAGTTTCTAAACTGATAACAGCTTTTAATTACTTGTGGATTTTTGAAACTGTCATGTCTAAGAATCGATGTTCTGGACGTTGCCAGAAAGTAATTACTGTGACATGAAGGCATATGTAGCATGAAATGCTCGAGAGAATAATAATTGAAAGTTATCACAAATTCTGCTAGTCATGAAAATGCTCAAATGCTGAGTGAATATAATATAATAATTAAAAGTATTAAGTGGTCCAATTTTGTGTTATGCAGGAGTCAAAACTCTGTTAACATTTATGTTGAATGGTGTAAACCCGTTCTAGATGATATAATTGTAAAAAGGTTGTCAAGGGTAATTTAGAATTATATTGATCTGTGATGTAATGGCTTGTTTTTCTAAATTTGAACTTGCTGTTGCAGGGTTGTCGTGACATTTTCTCTAGGTGCTGGTCCAGTTCCCGGTCTCCTCCTATCAGAAATATTTCCCAATCGAATTAGAGCAAAGGCAATGGCATTTTGCATGGCTGTGCATTGGGTAACTGTCTTCTGCTGTTCTTCATAAGATTTTCTTCTATCACATTTCTTTTCTTTTTGTTTCCTTACTTAGCGTTTTGGCAGTTGAACATGGTTTGGTTTGTAGACTAACTAGTTTCATGATCTAGATTGAAATATAGAATTGACCTTTGGAGAAGGAGATCCTACAGTATATACTTAAGTAATCTGAGATTCTTAGGTTCTTGCGTTGGTTTGCATTAGAGAACATAAATCCTTTCACCATGAGTAAATTATAACTAGAGTTGTTGTGCAGGTGATAAATTTCTTTGTTGGTCTGTTGTTTTTGCGTTTGCTGGAGCAACTTGGGCCTCTAGTCCTCTATACAATCTTTGGTGCCTTTTGTTTTTTGGCAGTCATTTTTGTCAAGAGGAATGTGATGGAAACTAAAGGAAAATCACTCCAAGAAATTGAGATTGCCCTTCTTCCTCAAGAGTAGGTAGAGCCGTAGAGGTAAGCCATTTTCTTGTTATATGCTGAACCACATAATTTTACTAATTTGAGGTAAACGCGGTTAAATTAAGATTTTGTTTATGGCACATTTAATTTGCGATCAAATACAAATTCTTTGTTTTTGATACAGAATTTTTGAAAAAAGATGTTTGGTTGGATTGTATTGAAATCTATTTTCAGATATATATTTTCAGAACTAGTTCAAACTTTAAAAACAAGAAAATTCTATTTTTTATTTTCTGATTTCAGGAGGGTGTTCCAAAACACAAAATTGTATCTTAGTTTTGTAAAACTTTTTTGAATCGCGAATTACACCCTTTTAGTTTCTAGCTTATGCACACACAAATTGCAACTTGACTTGTTCATTATCTAATCACATTAATAAAATATCCAAATAATAAACAAGTGCAGTTGAGCATCCTGGTCTTTGAGGTAAACCTCGGCTAATTTCATGTTTTAAGACTAGCGCTAGCCCCATGATCATTCAACCTAAATTTTGAAATTATAAGTTTTTTTTTTTTTTTGAGAACTCTTGTGATTTCTTGCATCAATCTGAATTTGCTGATTGTTTTGATATACAGGTTGATACCAGATAATTGAAATAGTTGGAAGTGATAAAGAGTTGACTAAAAATATCAGAAGAATTTGGAAAGTATACATTCATGAGGTGCTCACCCTGGAAGGCCTATGTATATATATATTTTAGAGCATCTTTTTATATTTATTTTTTCTTTTGATGTTTACTTTGTGAGCAGATTGGTGTTGATTTATTTCTTTTATTGAAATTGTTAAATGTAGTATAAATATACATGATAAAACACCTGAAATTTTCTGTCTTCAAATAATATGTTCAACTTCAGCATAAATTTATACTTTTGTAGACATGAATATAATATAGGGGAAATTTCATTTGTCCTTAATTTTTTTGGAAACGGACACTTTATACTTTTACTTTTTCTTTTTGTATCGGTGCAGTTTCTAAATTTTTAAAAATATATCAATTTAGTCACTCCGATAATTATCTATTAAGTTTGTTTAAGGATATTTTTTTATCAAAATTCATTTATGTCGTATAAAATCTCAAATTATTAAAGTAGTGACATTTACAAAAAGTTAGCACCCGTAGGTACTAGAAATTTTAAGCGGCCATTTTCTTACACAATATCTAATTATTTATTTATTAGTATTGATGTCTAACTTTTAGATCTTTAATTGTGTTTTAAATTGCATGTTGAAAGAATATTTTGTCCATATTTAGGAGAGACACATAAAGGTTGAAACCTCTTAGAAAAAAAGACCAGAATTTCCTCACAATCAGATTGTGAAAAGCACAAGACAACCACCAAAGTGGTTGTGTTTATTGGGCTCTCTCTTTCAAAAGCAATTGAGCCATCATCATATAAAACGAGAAAATATAAGAAACACAATTTTTTTCCCCCTTTAATGATCTTTAAGACCTTAGAAGCCAAATTTATATTAAATTTTAAATAATTTTAGAACAGTTTCTGAAAATGTTAGAGAAAATTATTTAAATATAATAATAATGAATTTCAAAACCATCCAAATACATGAATATAATTATCTGGGGAACTTCAATTTGGTCCTCATTTATTTGAGAAACCTCACGTTTTTACTCATGTTTCATTTTTTAGCTTTCATGGTCTCTAACTTTCGGAAAACAGATCAAAATAGTCCTTCTTTTAAAAAAAAGTTAGTCAAAATGAGTTGACTGAGGGTATAATTGTCATTACGTTAAGAGACTATTAAGATTGTGACACGTGTATGTAATTAAAAAATTAATTTTTTAAAAAAGAACAAATAATTAAAAAAATCAAAAACCAAAAAAAAAAATTAAAAAATGATTTATACTCCAGCGGTAGCTGTCGTTGGAGCTGTGGTTCCAGCGACGGCCATCACAAGAAAAACAAAAAAAAATAAAATAAAAAATGATTTATACTCCAATGATGGCCACCGCCATCACTGGAGCGGTGGCCGTCGTTGGACCAGCGACGGCCGTTGCTAGCGATCGCTGGACAACCAGCCACCATTGCTGGAGATTCCAGCAATGGTGGCTGGTTCAGTTTTCATTTTTTTTTTCTTCAATTGGCTTTTTTTTTCTTCTCTTCATTTGGTGTGGAGATCCAATTCTAGATTGGAGGAGGTCTAATTTTTTTTTTAAAAAAATTCCTTTAAATGTTTTTTTTTTAAAATAAAAATGCATTAAATTTAAATTATTTAAAGAGTAAATCAATTTTTTTTAGTTTACCCTAAAACTTTTTTAAAAAAAATTGTATTCATTATTTATTAATTAGAAGGGTAATATGATCATTTTATATTAATTTTTTAAAAAATAATTAAAAAAATTAAATAGATCTCCATTGTCCATCAATTTAGATGGACGATAGAAATAATATTAGAACCATTTGAAAAAATAATTAAAAAAATAATTAATGTTCTTAATGGAATGGAGATCCAATCTCCAGATTAGATCTTCACCGTCTATTGATGAATTGTGGAGATCCAATTTGGAGATTGAATCTCCAAAATAAGAACAGAAAAAAAATAAAAAAAAATGAAAGCTCTAATCGATCTCCATCGCTGGAGATGAGCAACCTTCATCTTGGAGACCTAACGATATTGGCTGGCATTAACAATAATTTTTTTTTGTTCTTGGTGTGGAGATTCAATTTCCGGATTAAATCTTTACGGTCCATCATACTTGATGGACTGGAGATTGGATCTCCATTCACAATATATATATATATATATATATATATATATATATATATATATTTTTTTTTTTAATTTTCCATGCACAATATATTTTTTTTTTGAAATTCAATATGATCTCCACTGTTTATTAATTTTAATAGATGATGGAGATCCTTTTAAAATTTTTTTTAAATTTTTCACTAGGAAGTAAATATGTCATTTCACTAAAAAAAATTTAGTATTGACATGTAGATAGGTTTAAAGATAAAAATACCCCTAGAATCATTAAATATGACTAACGTTTGACTCACAGAAGGACTTATTTGATACATTTACAAAAAAAATTTAGGGTATATAGGTACTAATAAAACAATCTGCGTTAAAAAATTTATAATTCGTCAAAATTTAAAAAATAAATTAATAATTGTGCTTTAATTTAATCTCCTTGAGATAGTTTGGAATTCAATTTCATCTGTAGAAAATTCTCTGGAGGAGCAACAAACTCATTATTGTCCCACCTAGCCATGTATATTATTTGTTATATCCAATAAAATTTTCTTAGTGTCAAAATTCATCAAAAAGAAATAAAGTAATCTTAGATTGCTTAAAATTTTCAACCAAACTTATGTCCGAATGATGTGGTATGTAAGTTGTTAATACCATATAAATAATTAAATGAGGTAGTAAGTGATGTGTTTGTAATAACTTACCTGACATATCATGTAGGCATGGATTTAGATAAATTTTTTAGACAATCTAACATTACTCAAAAAATATTATAAATTCTAATCGGTAAAAGAAAAATAATAATATCTACCAATTAAAAAAAAAATTATTTGGGAGCCATAGGCCTTTTGTCTTGATGGTTAAAGCTTCATAAGTTTCCTAAATCCACCAAGGTTCAAACCTTGCCGTTGTATATATTATTACACCATTGCCCATAAAACCGTAATAAGTTGGGGAGACTTTTCCCAATGTTAAGAACAAACTTCTTTCAATTTAATCTCGTTATTTCAACAACCATTTCACTTGTCAGGGGTCAGATTTAAAAAAAAAAATCATACATTTAGAGAGTAGATTTTAACTTTTTCAAAGTGATTACTGAATAATCTAGGACAAATTACACCTAACCTACCTAAGGTTTGTATTTCTACAGCTGGAAACAACTTTATCAACAATTGACAATGAACCCCCCTCCAGTTATCTTTGACTGTTAAGAAATAACGGTTGACCAAATTAAACAGTGAAAAGATGAAAATACCCCTATAAGGATTTTTTAAACGCTAATTTACGAAATTACCCTCAGAAAAAGACAAAAAAAATTAAACTTCTACCCTTATAAAAAGACAAAAATACCCTTATAATTGTTTAGAATTGTTTGGATCATTTTATGACTAAATTACCCTTTATGTAAATTAATGAATTATCAATTTTTTTTTCTAAACATTTTCTCATCAGATTTTTCAGAGCAATACCCTAAGTCTCTCTCTCTCTCTCTCTCTTGTGCGCTGCTCATCCTCTCCTCTCCCTTCTCTGCCGCTCATCGCCTTGCCACTCTTACGCTGCTCTTGCACCGTCCTTACGCCGATATTCGCGTAGCACCACTCATTCAGGTATGTTCTTGAGTTGTAATAATCGGTGACATCGTGATTTTTGGATCAACTTTAAGCAAATATGATGTTCTTGATTTGCTTTTTTTTCTTTTGACCAGGTGATACCTTTGCATCTTCCCTCTGGTGATACATCTACAAAAAGAACGGTACAGATAGATGGGACAAATGAACAAATATGATTTATTGTGTGATGAACATTTTATTTCCTATTTTGTTGTGGTTGTTATTTGCATAGTTTGTTTCCTGGGTGATGCTTTCATGATTACATGGGGTATCCAAAATGCTTTCATGATTACATGTGTGGAGATATCAATGAATTCACTGTATCTTTGTATATTTGAATTGCATTAATTGTGTTATTGTTATGAGTTCATATATGTGAGTTCATATATTTGATAGTGGCCCTTATACAGCCATGAGGCAACGATTTTAAACATTTTCAAGATAAAAAAAATGCTTACAGAGGACAGAAAATGGAACAATATGGAATATCCCAATAAGAATTCAATTTTGGGTGCTGGGTTGAATTAATACTACTGTCAATGTTGCCTGATTTTTTATTGCACTTTTTTGTGGTATAGATATATTTTGCTATTTTTTTTTGTTGAGTGAGGCTAGAACTCTGCGGACAAAGGATAACACTATAATTTTCTTAGGTTTTGACAGCACATTGCCATGCATTCTGCAGCATTCAAGTGGCCTTACCACATTGCCATGCATTCTCAAAAAGGAGAGACTCAGTTGAGGGATATGTGCATGATTACTTGAAGAAGGCTGCATATTTGAATACGTACTCACATGTCTTGCACCCAATACCTGATAAAAACCTTTGGCCAGAATCTGACAACTAAATTGTACTGCCTCCTATAAAGAAGAAAAGGGCTGGTAGACCTAAAAAGCAGAGGGTAAGAGGGGCAAGTGAATCAAAAAGGGTACAGAGATCAATTGGATTTAGGTGTAGTAAATGCAAGGAAGTTGGTCACAATAATAGGACTTGTAAAAACATAAGTCAGCCTACACAAAGAAAGAGAAAACAGGTAAATATATATGCGTTCTTTTAAACTTTTAGAACTTGTGTTATATATACCTCTTTTGACAGAAATTTAATTCTATATAGGCTGCCAGCACCTCTGCATTCCATTCTAACACTGGTCAATATCAACAAAATAGGAGAGTAGAGGTAAAAATTTGTGTGCTGTTGATTATGATTTTTATTAGATATTATAATTTTTTTGCTTGATACTCTTGTCCAATTCAGGTTGGTAGCAGCTCAGCTGGACCAGTTAGGCAATCAAGCAGTCAAATGCCACCCAATTTAGGAACTGTTACTAGAGTAAATTGCATATGGCTTCACATTTTTTTTTTTCAATTTCTTTTTATACCACTGTCAATTTTTGTAATTATGGTTAATGTCCAATTATGTAGGTACTTTGGTTTTCAAACACCCAGGAGCAGTCATCAAATACAGCCCAATATTCATATTCAAGTCATACAAATCAGTCATTTAATCTTATTGGATCTCAACCTCTAACACCAAATGCCCCACAGTTTTCTCATGAACTTGGAGGTAATATTATTGTTATTTTTGTATTGTTAAACCAAATTGTTTTGAATGTTTCAAGATCTGTAATTTTTGAATTACAATTTCAATTGTTTTTACAGGTAATCAGGGTGCCGGGAGTTCAAATCAAAATATTTGAGTTACTGGTAGTCTGTAAAGGATGTGATTTTTATGTACAATGTGCAGTGTGTGTGCAGTGTGTGCTTTGGTATGGTGTGTAGTGTGCTGTGTACATGATTATGCATTTGATTTAGTGCAATTTTGTAATTCATAGGAAAGATTGTCATTCTTTGGTTTGTGTGAATAATTGTAGCCAATATAGTGCAGTATTGTGATATTTTGATTCATAAGCCACTATTGTGTTGAGAAATTGTTTGATTTGCAGTCCAACAATGGAGTGGGTACATGCATCACGCATGCATGCAAAAAAATAACCAGTATACTGCAAATTACCCTTACAATCACCAATTCACATGGTCTGAAATGAAATTTGATGAGAAAATGTTTAGAAAAAAAAATTGATAATTCAATAATTTACATAAAGGGTAATTTAGTCATAAAATGATCCAAACAATTCTAAACAATTATAAGGGTATTTTTGTCTTTTTATAAGGGTAGAAGTTTAATTTTTTTGGTCTTTTTCTGAGGGTAATTTCGTAAATTAGCGTTTAAAAAATCTTTATAGGGGTATTTTCGTCTTTTCACTGTTTAATTTGGTCAACCGTTATTTCTTAACAGTCAAAGATAACTGGAGGGGGTTCACTGTCAATTGTTGATAAAGTTATTTCCAGCGATAGAAATACAAACCTCAGGTAGGTTAGGTGTAATTTGTCCAATAATCTATTATCAGATTTTAAAATTGTCTATATCACCCTTACTAATAATAAATCAAAACTTAAATAAATTAAAACATTTTATTATAAAAAAATAGTTAAAACTTACAACACACAGAAAGCCAACTTCTCAAATTAGGAGGGATGATGACTGTCCATTAGAAGGACAATCTCCCCTAGTTCGTCTAAATATATATATATATAGTATTATTAATATATCACCTCAACACTCAGCACAGCATTCAGCTTCAGTGAAACACCAATCTAGATGAAATAGAAAAGTTCCCTTTGGAATTTTAGGTAGTACCTCGATCAACTTATCTATACGAAAACATTTTTGCGATCCATCTGGTACGAACCCTCCAATCATGAAATCCTTCAAGTAATGCCGCCAGCACTTGACGTCATAGGAATTACAACAATTGGCATCTCTATTCATCATTTTCTTGTACAGCCACTACAATTCGAGTTCAAGTAAGACTATGAACTTAACAGCACTCACAAATCTAATACTATACTAGTATACTATAACCCCTTATACAAAATACCACATAGTTATAGCAACTCCTATCACATTACAAATTTTTATCATCTATTTATATGAAGAGTAAAAGTTAATTAAAAACTCTCAAAGCTTTCAAATAATTGCTCATATCTCATCTTAAGATGCTGCACTAAAAACTTAAGAACTTCTGTTAATTTGTATGGTTACTTACAATGTTGATTTTAATGACAAAGAAGTAAGAAGAAGAATTTATGATAAAAGGAACGCACCTCAACGAAGTTATTATGAGTTTCTCGAGTTTTTAGCACAGACAGAGTCCTTGGATAACATACATTGAGAACCCCATCTAGGAATGCTGCATAATTTGATGTTGGTGCATTTATTTCCACACACAAATTTCCAACTTCACAAGGGGCTGCAGGTAAACTACTTCTGAATTCATCTAAATTAAACGAAATCTGGATAAATCACAATTCAAAAGAAAAAAGAAAAAAAAGTTACAAAGATTGTGACAGAACTAAGTAATACTTGATGGATAATGTAGAAATTTATAGACATACCCTCTCTGATGTGACGTGCAAGGTTAGATCTTCGATTTGATTAGACACTCCTATAAATTCCTTAATACTAACATACCACTGAGTATCAGGATCATCTTTATTTTCCAAATCGACTTTCCACGGACATGGAGCTTTTATTGTTGAAGAAATGGGTACTGGATTACTCAAGTAAGTAAATGAAACTAAATTTGGAGTATCAATGTCTATTGCCTTCAAATCTGAGCATGTAACAATGCTTAAGTTCTTGAGTCGATCACTAGAAATCACAAGCCTTTCAAGGGAATGACAGGAAATCACTTTAAGATTCTCAAGCAAAGGACACTTTGAAATAAGATGATGAAATTCTTGATCTGTAAAAGTGAAACCTGCTAACTCTAACGTGTTCATCTTTGTACATCCACTTATATCAACTGGCCTTCTTTGCGGATTAGAAGAACTGAGTAAAAGCTGTTGAAGACTCGGAACAACAATCTTAACGCTTTCAAGCTCATTTGAGGAGAAATAAATACTAATAATCTTGAGTTTATGAGCTTCAGAGACATGAACATATTTCATACCCCAACAATCTAACATAAACAACTCTTCAAGCAATAAGCATTCACTAGTGAGCTTCTGGAGCATCCCTTCACTTATGCAGACATAGTTAAGAGTTATACTTTTGAGAGAATGGAACCTTATAGTATCCGATGGCTGCTCCAACTTGCAACTGGCTAGCTTTAAAGTAGTCAGTAATTTAGCAGAAAACGTTATTTGAGGCAAAGTGTACACAGAATCTCTCAGTGTTCGGACATCAAAATCTAACTCTTTAACTGCGCTGTCTACGGCCAATCCTATCCATTTATCAAGAACAGAGGACGATTCTTGAATATCAAGAAGACTTATCAATAGCTTAAATTTCTGCATAGAAAGCTTAAGCTCGCAGAATCTGATCAAGGAAGCATCAATGTATTCTATGAATTTCTCTATGCTTATACGGAATCTCCCTCTTTTCCTCCTAAAAAATATTGGATAACTAAAAGACATAAAGTGGGTATAAGCTTCATCAAAATCTAAGATGGGAAACGATCTCTGTAAACAATGCCATCTCTTTGACAAGATACTAGTTTGAGCTACTTCATTTGCAGATAAGTAAGACATAATCTGATGAACGATAAATGGAGGCAACTCTGAGATTCGATCTATGTCATCAACCATGTCACCCATTATCTTCAAATCTGCAAAATTCATATTCAAATGTTGCCAATCTATGTAAAGCTCAAGAACACAGTTTACAATTCATGCTTGCTCATGTAACTTCGGAAAACCAGACCAAAAAAAAAGAAAAAAAAAAAAGAAAAGAAAATTATAATCAGTGATTATCTTACTCAAACATATAGAAACATTTGAAAATAGTAATTTTTAAAAAAAATGATCTTTTAAAAAATTTCTAAGGATAATGAATTTCTGCAAAGTTTATCAAGAATAATCGCAGAAAAAGAAGAAACAATTCATTAAAGATAATACCCATCACGAATCCTAAAACAAACTACAAAATAATTGGAGTTTCGAGCAAAAAGACAACAGATTGAAGGGAAATTTGAACGAGTAAATTTCTGCAAAGTTATAGATTTAGAGCAGAGAAAGTTATATGATCATGATCATCAATGCAACAGAGCAGAGACTCAAAAGAGATCCACACCAACTGAAAAGATCAAGTAAATATTTGAGTGATTGTGGAAGACTTACCTGTAAGGCTGTAACTGTAAGTAAATGGTTGGACGACGCTAAACGAGAAAGCTGTTAGAGTGTTGAGACGTTACTTGCTATTTTATTCTCTTTTGTTTTATCTGTTTTTCTTTTTATTTTATTACTCCATTGTTCATTCATCTGGACGTATACGTCTGACGAAGCATTTCTCTTGGAAGGAATGCCACAGGCTACAGCCTACATGTTAAGATAGATCGCGCGTTGAAAGCCTTCCACACATGACACATGTTCACTTACTTTATATTTTATTTTATTTTAAAAAAAAAAAACTTAATGGGGTGTATTTAATTTTGACTTTTAATGATTTTTATAGACTTTTTTTTAAGTGATAGATTTTTATAGATTTTACCGACTTTTATTGACTTTTATAGAGTTTACAGAATTCTAATAAATTTTTATAGACTTTTATGGACTTTCATTTTAAAAGATTTTTATTGACATTAATAAATTTTTATTGACTTTGATAGAGTTGAAAGAAATACTATAAATGACTTTTATAAACTTTTATAAACTTTTATTTTAAAACAAGTGCATATTATATCAAAATTTGTTGGATGTTGTATTAAAATCAAGTACATAATGTAAAAAAATATGATATATTCTTTAGATAAATAATACATACCCGTTGATGACTTGTCAACCAAAATAATAAGTTTTTTTAAATAATTTAATTATTCATTAATATAATATCTTTAATCTAAAATAAAACAAATACCGCAACGAGAATTAAAACCTAAAAAACCCTAATAATTTCAAGCTTCATGAACCATATTTCTCCAAACCCAAATGATAAACAACGAGAAAAAGAATTTGATAAAAAGAAAACAATTAGGGAAAGAACAAAGTGAAATGAGAGATACATCCCTCTTTGTATTTATTATTTTTGTGGAATTGCACTAAATTTTGAGCAACAATAAGATATGATCTTTTGATTTTATTCTATTATGGTGATTTTTTTTTCTTTTTAATAAGTATGTATTTCGATGTCATATGGACATAAAATTCTTTACTTTTTTATTTTTGTTTTTCTTCTGTTACTAATTGTTTGCATAAGTTCATATTATTCTGATTACGCATGTCAATGATGTATTGATTGTCTAAATTATATTTATTTTCTGACTCATTTGTTGTAAATTTATTATATCAATTGTTGCATTCTCCTTACTATAATTTACAATAAAAAGCTTCAATGGGATTTTACAAAAAAAAAAAAAAAAAACATAATTTGTATGTCTAGTCCAACCAAGTCGATCCTTTTAAGAAGAACTATTGCTATGTGGTCTAACAATTCGAAATTGAAACATTGTAAGGTCGAATGAGTGTCATTTTCTATCTAGCCTGTTTCTTGATCCTTATATTTTCAAATCACTCAAGTTAATTTGTTTTTAGATTAACTGATAATAATAAACATATAAATTTAGGCAAATTGAGGTAAAAATAGTGAAAGAGAAGGAGATACGAATTAAAACTTTTTACCTACACATGTTTTCAATGCATCTAAATGGAATATAAACCAATGTGCAAATGTTGATAACCAAACTTAAACTTATGTCCTAATTACATTGTTAATTTTTTATTTAAAACCAAAAAATCAAAATCAACAAAACAAGAGAGCAGTATGAAAAAACTATAAGATCAAAATCAACAAATCAAGAACAACTATTTAAAAAAAAAACAATAATATAAAAATAAGAAAAACGATTTGCTTACCCAGAACTTAAACCGTAGGGGGGGTCTATAAAAATCTATCACTTAAAAAAAGTCTGTAAAAGTCATTAAAAGTCAAAATTGAATACACACCTCGTACGTTATTGCTTCTCAAATTGAAAGTCTACAAAAGTTTGTGGGGTGAATGGTGGAGAAATTGTGAGATTAAAGTATTTATAGTTTACAACAAAAGTCTACAAAAGTCTAGATTTTTTATAAGTCCATAAAAGTTATGAACTTTTTGAATACCTCCTAACTTTTTTATACTTCATAAAAGTCTACATTCAATACCCCATGACTTTTATGGACTTTAAAAAAATCCATATTGAATACCTCAAAACTTTTGTGGACTTTTGAAAAGTATATAAAAATTCATATTGAATACCTATTGACTTTTATGGAGTTTTTAAAAATCCATATTGAATACACCTATACTTTTAAAATCCACATAAGTCATTAAAAGTTATTAAAAGTTGATATTGAATACACCCCCCTTACTTTGGCCGACACTTTTTCCTCTACTGTCGGCCTCTCTTCACACCAAATACCTCATACGAAGTCACTAGTTCTATAATTAAATTGAAATCAAACATCTAACTCTGTGAATAAACTCGAACTAAATGTCATCAACTTTTAAATTCATATTAAAATTGTTATCAACCATCAAACATGTCCTTCCATTTGTACCCTACAAAATTAAAAATAAAGATTAGGATAAGGTAATATAAAATTCATTTATGAAATTTTCATATCATAAATTTAGAAAAAGATTAACAATACCAATTTAATATACTATACCATAAAAAAATATTAAAAGATTCAATATAAGGTATTATGTTCCAGAATATAAATGCAGCTGAAGAAAGAATACAAATATAAAAGAGAAAAAAAATAATAATAGTGAAATAAAAAAAATATTTTTTTTTGAAAGAAAGTGAAATAAAATATTAATATATCAAATTTGAAAAAAATAATATGTTGAGAGAGGAGAAAAAACATAAAATAAATTAATGAGGGAGATAGGAGAGAAAAAGAAAATAAAAAATAAATTTATTAAATTGTAACCATCCACATCTTAAAGATCGAATGACCATAAAATTGTGTCAAATATTATATCAAAATTTATATTCTCAAATTATTCATAATATATATATATATATATATATATATATATATATGAATGGGAAGCATCGGAGATATAAGTTTTGACACAATTTTATAGCCTTTTGATAAAAAACATTTTAACGGTTTTGATTAAACCATGTGTCTTTTATTTAATTTCTAGATTTTCTACTCATTCTTTGCTTATTTTTATTCCTCTCTCCTCTCCTACATATTTACTCTTATCTCTCCTGTATCCTCTTCCACTGTCTCTTATTTCACTCCAATTCCTCTATTCAGTTTTCTTCTCCTATATATCTCTTATTTTCTTTATTATTATTTTTTATCCGTTGGTCTTTCTCCATCTTCGTTATGCTAAAAGATAAAAATTGAAGTTAGAGAAAAAAAATTAAAGAGAAAAATTTATGATTAAAGATAAGCAAGAGGAACAAAATAAAAGACATGGAATATGATGCAGATTAGGAGAAACTGATGAAGGAAAGAGAAAAAAATATATTATGTGTTCATTGCTATTTCTCTTGCTGCCATCTAAGTTTATCTGCATACAAGAATTTCACAATTTTATATATATGAATGGGGAAGGATCGGAGGATACAAGTTTTAACACAATTTTATAGTCTTTTAATTAGAAACATTTTAACGGTTTTGATTAAATCAATATGTGTCTCTTATTTAATTTCTAGATTTTCTTCTCATTCTTTGCTTATTTTTATTCCTCTCTCATCTCTCTCTCCTCTCCTACATATTTACTCTCATCTCTCCTGTATCCTCTTCCACTGTCTCTTATTTCACTCCAATTCCTCTTTTCAGTTTTCTTCTCCTATATATCTCTTATTTTCTTTATTTTTTTTATCAGTTAGTCTTTCTCCATCTTCTTCATGCTAAAAGATAAAAATTGAAGTTACAGAAAAAAAATTAAAGAATAAAATTTGTGATTAAAGATAAGCAAGAGGAACAAAAATAAAAGACATGGAATATGATGCAGATTAGGAGAAACTGATGAAGGAAAGAGAAAAAAAAATATTATGTGTTCATTGCTATTTCTCTTGCTGCCATCTAAGTTATCTGCATACAAGAATTTCACTAGTGTAGGTCGAGACATCTACCAATTTTGCCACGGTTTCAGGTAAGTAAATTCGTTGATTGTAATGTTGTAGGTCTATCTATTCCTAGGATATATCAGAAGTCATCCAAATAATCTTCTTGCCCTAACAATCAGTAAAAAGAAACCAAACCAAATGAATGAACAAATTGATATAACTGTTTAAATGCCAAGTAGGGAAATATTTTAGAATTGCAGAATATTCACACGCCAAGCAGAAAAAAGTTCACAGCCCGGATGAAAAATGTTCATATGCTAAGAATAGCTAAATGTGCACGTACTAAGAATAAAAAAGTTCGCACACCAAACATTTGTATACGCCAATAAGTAAAAATATTCACACGCTAAGAACTGAACATATTCACATGCATGGCTATGGTCAAGTTACAGTCGAAATGTGGACGTGAGTACTAAATCGAGTCCCTTGGGTGTTGTTTGGGGGGGTGTAGTTTGGGCACAAATTGTTGGCCCCAACATCCTCTAAACTATAAAAGTATAAAATAAATAATTTAATATTCATTCTATGGTCACCAACCGATTATCATAAGCACGATATAAATTACAATCATCGAAAAGTTTAAATATGAACAGTCATACTAACAACAAATGAAATGGATATCAACACCAAATTATTCATGTTCAACACAACCGTTTGCACGATAACAACAACTTTAGCCAACAATCAAATGCAAATCAAATTTTACTTTATCACGAGCGAATCTATGTCCAAATCTTGAGATTCGAAATAGAAAAGTCACGATTCTTTATTTTGTTGATTGCAAAAACTCACCGACGTTATCTTCTCTCTTTATAAGCCTTGCTTCTCTCTCCAGAGATTCAATAGGTTTCTTTCTATAAGGTTTTAGTGGGTTTCTCTCTCTATTTTTAATCGTTTTCTCTCTATATTCAATCGTTGATTTTTTTTTATCTAAAATTAATTGTGATTTTCTCTCTCTAGGTTGAAAATTCTATTTTTTAGTGGTTTAACTGCATTGGTTGATTGGAGAGTTTCTTAAAGGTACTTTTGTCCCAACATTGTTTATTTCGGATAAAAAAAACTCAGGGGGTATAGTTTTGCAATTCTCACTAATTGAAGACTATTTATAATCTTTACACTATTATAAATATACATGACGGCCGAACAAGATCCGGAAAAGTCTCTTTCTCAACACCAACTTCAGTTTTCGTGCATCCTATAAAACTAAAACACGGAGAGTAGAGACCAGAGTTATCCATCAATCTTGATTAGGGAAGAGGACGAACTTGTTGCAGTCGATAGATGACAGACAGACCGAGCTGACGAGTGAAGAAATCTGTAAGATAAACAAGAAAGCAAAATAGTAAAAGGAATCGTCTTATCAGTGTGCTCTGACCAAGAATCACCAGGTTCTTTTCATTTTCAAATTTCAAATCTGGGGTTTTTTGATTTGGATCTTCATTTATGTTTCTGTTTTGATTCAGATATTTGGGTAGATTTTTTTATGGGATCTGATAGTAGAGAAGAATGGGATTTGGAGTTGTCAAAAAAATAAAAATGGTGGCTTGAATTTTGAAAATGATTTGCACCGAAAAAGCAAGTTGATTTTTGAAAGTGATTTGCACCGCAAAAACAACTTGCAATTGTGTTGGCAGCTTCACAAAAGTCAAAAAGGCGCCGAATGGAATTTGAAGAAAATGAAAATCACATGGCGCCGAAAGTACTCTACATTAAAAGCTTTGAAATTTTTCTCTCCTGATTGCCCATATATCAGCTGGTTTCGCCGTTTCGGAATGAAAATAAAACATGAGAGAGAAAAAAAGAGAGAGAAGAAAGAGAGAATTTTTTGTGAGAAAATTTTAGGGTATGAATTATTGTAAGGAGTTTTGTGAGTGATCTTCTTGGGGTATTAGAGTGTGATATCTAATTGTGTACACACCATAAAATTTTCTGATATAGTGGAATCGCTCCTCTTAGTCCGTGGATATAGACTTGTATATTAGCTGAACCACGTAAATTCTTTTGTCATTTATTTTCTGCTATTTTAATTTTGTCGTTCATTTTAAATAGATGAACTATTTGATCCCGCTCCAAGTTTAACAAACTAGTATCAGAGCTTCCGGTTGTGTTTCAGGCTGCTAGAAAATTCTTAGTATGCTCTGTGGTTGCAGCATTGTCTGATCTTTCACATCAGAAAAAAAATTGTTCTTGAGTTTACTGATTTTGTACTGTGGTGTGGAAAGTACATGTCTAGGAAAGGTTTTGGCTAGGAAAGACTTGGTATTTAAGCGTGTCCGTTGTGACCCACCTCTCTTTCCTAGGAACTTACCTGGTGTACTGTTCACGACTACGTATACTATTCAATATACGGTTACTGGTAATAGAGCGCTGCCTGGTGGGCCCTACACAAAATAGTGCCACGGTGAATAGTATACTGGTAGGCCCCGCACGAAAATAGTGTCGCGGTGAATGATACATTTATTTTGTTATTATTCTTGTTAAAATTAAGGATGTTGACGGCAAAATTTGAAGTCGTGAAATTTGATCGAAAGATTAATTTCACTTTATGGCAAGTTTGGATGCGTGCTGTTCTTGTTCAAAGTGGAGTTCAGAAAGCTTTGAAAGGTGATAAACCATCCGATATGAAAGATGTAGATTGGGAGGACATCGATGAAAAGGCCCGTTCCGCTATTCAGTTATCTCTCTCTGATGAAGTTTTACGTGAGGTTATTTCTGAAAAGACCACAAAGGCATTGTGGAGAAACTTGCATCTCTCTATTTGAAAAAGACCCTCACAAATAAACTTTACAAGAAGCAGTGTCTATATTCACTTTGCATGAGTGAAGGTACATCTCTCGGTTCTCATATTGATGAGTTTGAATCTCTCATCATGGATCTGTAAAATCTTGATGTCAATATCGATGACGAAGATCAGGCGTTGCTATTGTTGTGTTCACTACCTTCCTCATATAGACATTTCAGAGAAACTATGTTATATAGAAAAGACACAATTTCTCTGAAGGATGTCAAAACTGCTTTGGAGACCAAATAGAAGATTGACCATGATATCACTGGGCAATCTACTAATGGTCAGGCACAAGGTCTATATGCTAGAGGAAGACCTGAACAAAGGGGGAGATCACAAGATTGAGGCCAAAGCAGAGGAAAGTCAAAATTTAGATCAAAATCTAGAGGTAGAGATGTCGTATGCTGGCACTGTAAAGAACCAGGTCATGTTCCTAGCAAATGTGACAAGCTGCAAAAGAAAAGAGAAATTAAGGTCACTCCACAAAATGAAGAGACCGCCCAAGTTAGTGTTGCTGAAGAAAGAGAAAATGCTGATATTCTGTTCGTGACAGAAGATCGATTCAATTCCAATAGTGAGTGGATTATGGATACTAGTTGCTCCTATCATGTGTCCCAACCGGGATTGATTTTCGATATATGAATCTATTGATGGAGGTATTGTTTTGATGGGAAATAATGTCCAATGCAAAACTATTTGCATATGAACAATTTGTATTTGAATGCACGACAACATTGTGAGAACATTATCTGATGTGAGACATGTTCCAGACCTGAGGAAGAATCTCATCTCTCTTGGCACTCTTGATTCAAATGGGTGCAAGTTTTCAGTTGAAGGTGGAATATTAAAAGTTAGCAAAAGTGCATTGATCGTGATAAAGGCTAAGAAAACTGGTAGCCTTTATATACTGTAAGGTTCCACTATTACAGGTTCTGCAGCTGTTTCAGAATCATTCATGTCTGATTCAAAAGTTACAAAATTATGGCATATGAGGCTCGGGCACATGAGTGAAAAAGATCTAACCCTGATAAGTAAACGAGGACTTTATGTGGCCAAAGTACTGGTAAAATGGACTTCTGTGTGCATTGTGTGTTTGGAAAACAGAAGAGGCTCAGCTTTGGTACTGGAATTCATAGAACCAAAGGAACATTGGATTATATTCACTCTGATCTATGGGGCCCATCCCCAGTTCCATCAAAAGGAGGAACTCGATATTTATTGACCTTCATTGATGACTTTTCAAGGAAGGTCTGTGTGTTTTTCTTAAAGAGCAAAAATGATGTTCTTGATACTTTCAAAAGGTGGAAAAATCTGATCGAGAAGCAGACAGGAAATCAAATCAAAAGAATACGAACTGACAATGGTTTGGAATTTTATAGTGGAGATTTTAACAAATTTTGCGAAGACGAAGGGATCGTCAGATATCGTACAGTAGTCAAAACGCCTCAGCAGAATGGTGTTGCTGAACGCATGAATATGACTCTTTTGGAAAGGGCCCGGTGTATGCTTTCAAATGCTGGTCTGTCCAAAGACTTTTGAGCTGAAGCAATTTCCACAGCTTGTTTTTTTGTGAATCGCTCACCGTCTACAGCAATCGAGTTTAAGACTCCTGAAGAGGTATGGTCTGGTACACTTGCTGATTATTCAAATTTGAGAATATTTGGATGCCCTGCATATATGCATGTTATTGAAGGGAAACTAGAACCGAGGGTAAAAAAATGTATTTTTCTTGGCTATGCACATCTGGGGTCAAAGGATATAGATTGTGGTGTTTAGATCCTAAATCACCTAAATTTATTATTAGTAGAGATGTTACTTTTGAAGAATCTGCTTTACTAATGCCGAAAAAAGGAGTCTCCAGTTTTTTCTGATACAGATAAAATAGATAGTGCATCGAAGCAGAGGAACCTTGAAGTTCCGTGTCCACCATTGGTGCCTCAAAATCCTAATATTTTAGAATCCTAATCAGAAGAGAAGATTGATATTGAAGATGTGCTTCAAGAAGCACTTCATAGCATTGTTGAAAATAGACCACGAAGAGAAATAAAACCATCACAAAGATATGCAGACTTTATTGCATATGTTTTGACCATTGGAAAAGAGACAGACTCTGTTGGAGAGCCTGTCACATATTCTGATGCTATTTCTTCTGTTGATTCTGTAAAATGATTAATTTCTATACAGGAAGAAATTGAATCACTTCACAAGAATGATACATGGGTACTTGTGAAACCATCAGCTAAGTAGAGGATTGTTGGCTGCAAATGGATCTTCAAAAGGAAAGAAGGAATTCCAGGAGTAGAGGATGCAAGATATAAAGCACGGTTATTAGCTAAAGGTTACAGTCAGGTATCAGGTGTGGATTTTAATAATATTTTCTCACCTGTTGTAAAGCACAGCTCTATTCGTGTCTTACTTGCATTAGTAGCCATGCATGATTTGGAATTGGAGCAGTTGGATGTTAAAACATCATTTTTGCATGGTGAGCTGGAGGAACAAATCTATATGCAACAGCCACAGGGTTTTATTGTTGAAGGAAAAGAAGATCATGTTTGTTTACTGAAGAAATCATTGTATGGTTTGAAGTAGTCTCCAAGACAATGGTATAAACGATTTGAGTCGTTTATGATTGGTAATGGATACTCAAGGAGTAACTATGATAGTTGTGTCTATTTTCGAAAGACTGATGATGGCTCATTTGTATATTTGCTTCTTTATGTTGATGATATGTTGATTGTCGCTAAGAACATGTCAGATATTGATGAGTTAAAGAAGCAGTTGAAAAATGAGTTCGAGATGAAGGATTTTGGTGTTGCGAAGAAGATCATTGGCATAAAAATAAAGAGAAATCGAAAAAAAGGAAAATTATTCTTGACTTAGGAAGGATATATTGAGAAAGTTTTGGAGAGATTTGGCATGAAAAATGCAAAACCAGTATTTACTCCATTGGCTGCACACTTCAGATTGTCAGTAACTTTATCACCCAAGACAGATAGCGAAAAGAGGTATATGACTCGAGTTCCTTGCTTAGTGCGGTTGGTAGTATTATGTATGCTATGGTTTGTATGCGTCTAGATATTTCTCATGCAGTTTGTATTGTTAGTAGATATATGTCTTGTCCCGGGAAAGCACATTGGAATGCAGTGAAATGGATTCTGCGATATCTACGTGGAACTTCAGAAGCATGTCTGGAGTTTAGTCGGAGTAGCAATTCTCTAGTTGGGTTTGTCGACTCTGATTATGCAGGTGATCTTGATAAAAGGAGATCACTTACCAGATATGTATTCACTCTCGGTAGAAGTGTAGTTAGCTGGAAAGCTTCTTTGCAACCTGTTGTAGCGTTATCAACAACAGAGACAGAATACATTGCTATTACAGAGGTGATAAAGGAAGCACTCTGGCTTCGAGGATTGTATGGGGAGTTTAGTTCTTGTTCTGATGCCACTACTATTTTCTGTGATAGTCAAAGTGCAATTCATTTGATTAAAGACCAGATGTTTCATGAAAGAACTAAGCATATTGATATCAAATTTCATTTTGTTCGAGATATCATTGCCCAAGTACGAGTTACCGTGAAGAAGATAAGTACTCATGAAAATCCTGCAAATATGCTGACGAAATCTCTTCCAAATGTCAAGTTTAAGCATTGCTTGAACTTGATTGATATTTCAAACTACTGAAATACTTTGCTAAGGTGGAGCGATACTGCTGTTAATCAAAATTCAATTCAAGGTGGAGATTTGTCAAAAAAATAAAAAGGGTGGCTTGAATTTTAAAAATGATTTGCGCCGAAAAAGTAAGTTGATTTTGGAAAGTGATTTGCACCGCAAAAACAACTTGCAATTGTGTTGGCAGCTTCACAAAAGTAAAAAAGGCGCCGAATGGAATTTGAAGAAAATGAAAATCACATGGCGCCGAAAGTACTCTGCATTAAAAACTTTGAAATTTTTCTCTCCTAATTGCCTATATATAGGCTGGTTTCAGAATGAAAATAGAACAACAAGAGAGTGAGAAAAATAGAGAGAAGAAAATGAGAGAAAAGAAAGAGAGAATTTTTTGTGAGAAAATTTTAGGGTGTGAATTATTGTAAGGGGTTTTGTGAGTTATCCTCTTGGAGTATTAGGGTGTGATATTTTATTATGTATACACCATAAAATTTTCTGATATAGTGGAATCACTACTCTTGGTTCGTGGATGTAGGCTTGTATTTTAGCCGAACCACGTAAATTCTTGTGTCATTTATTTTCTGCTATTTTAATTTTGTCATCCATTTTAAATAGATGTACTATTTGATCATGCTTCAAGCTTAACATGAGTTAATGTTAATTTTACATTAATTTTTTAAAAAAATCTATGGAGTTGATTACTGTTTACTGAGTTGCAAAATCTTTAAATCTCTATCTTTTGTGAGAAAAAACCATAGAAGAGATCAAAGATGGAAGATGAGCTACATGCTAGTAAGAAAGTCAAAATTAGTACTCAGGTCGAGACTGATTGTCTTACCTATTTGCCAGACTCTGTAATCCATCACATTCTATCGCTTATGCACACTATATATGCAGTCTGGACCTGTGTTTTGTCCAAGAGATGAAGGTATCAATGGACGAATATCCACACTCTACAGTCTCAGTTTCGATTACGGAAATGAAATCTTTGCTCAAGGAAGCTTCAATATTTCTTTCATCGAATTTGTCAGGAAAGTCTTGTGTCATCGAAAGCCCTTAAATGTGTGCAAACTTAGTTGTACTTATGTTGGGGGGAGAAACT
Source organism: Xanthoceras sorbifolium (assembly GCA_003430845.1). Taxonomy (NCBI): domain Eukaryota; kingdom Viridiplantae; phylum Streptophyta; class Magnoliopsida; order Sapindales; family Sapindaceae; genus Xanthoceras; species Xanthoceras sorbifolium. Next base: position 6,829,995 of record CM010622.1, on the reverse strand, counting down.
TATGATGGGACTTTATCCTTACGATAAGACCTATAGATTTATAGACAAATTGTAATGAAGTACCCAAATTATTTTTCGTATCGCAATGAAATAGTAAGTTTAACCTTAATTACACATTAATACTTTTGACTAATGGGTAACCGTTAGGGTGCGTTTGGTGTGCATGATTAGATTGGACTATTTGTATATGATTGGATTAGATTAGATTGGACTGGACTGTATTGGACTAAATAGTAGTGTTATGTGTTTGGTGCAGTACAGATTGGACTAAAAATAGTACTATCTCTTGTTTGGTGTAGTATGAGATTCGACCAAAAAAATTGTTGTGTTTTATATTTTATACAGTGTGAGATTTGTTACTTTAAAATTATATTAAATTAATTTTAAGATAAAATAAAATAATTTTAAATTAATAATAAAAGTTAAATTAAATTTGGTTAATTTTTTTTTTAAATAACTATTTTTTTAAAAACAATATTAATATTAAAAAATATAACTTTTTTTAATAATCATTTAATATATTACATTATATATATTTTTTTTAAAAAAGATGAAATAACTTTGGACAAATTGTCCCCAAGCATTGGGGCAGGACAATTTATCCCGCCCGGCAGCTGCATGGGAAATCCCATGTAGCTCATAATCGTGGAATTGGACTGAGATTAGTCCAACCCAGTTCAATCCTGCCTAACAAATGCAGTCTTAGAGTTAATGATCAACCAGTAGTTTGTAGGGATAAAAAATAGCCCAAAAGACTAGCCCAAATAAAATAATAAGCAAGGCCCAAAAGCAAGTCCAATGGCTTTGGGGTCCACCAACCGCACACATGTGAACTGAGTCAAAGCTGACTAAGTCTGGATTAAAGTCCATGACGACTCAACAACCCCGAGATAATAGAGATTCTTGATATCTCGGAGCTTGATTTTTTCGATCGCCCCCAACGGTCAATACTGACACCCTATAAATATGAACCCAAGCTTTATAAGTTGGGGATCACACAAATTACACAAAAAACGTATTTACTCTATTCTGAAGCAGTTCAGCCTCTACTCGACCTAGTTGACGCCAAGTCCCAGCATTCAATCCAACTGAGTTCGCATCGACATCAATGATTATCATACACTCGACATATAAACCATTACGCTACGCTCGACAGTTAATAATTTCAGGTTATACTTCCTTTTATATTATTTATTTCACTCGACTTCATAAGCTAACTTGAGCGTCAGAGACTATTTGGCTGACACCACCTCGGTGTCCTAGAAAGTTCAACCTCGTTGATCTCTTTTTGCAGGTTATTGGCCCTACACTTATCCGACCCGAGATCCCTGGATCATACCAGTAGATTTTAGCTTCTACATAATTAAAACGGTAATATGGTCATTTTTCCTTAATTTGTCTCTAAAAAATTAATAAAATTAAAAAAAATATTTAAATGGATCTTCATCTATCAATCTTAATGGACGGTTGAGATCATATTGAAAAAAAATTAATTTTTTTTTAAGATGAACAAATATTTTTTTTTTTTTAAAAAAAAAAAAAGAAATCTTGGTGGGTGGAGATCTCCCCCAACCAAGAACACAAAAAAAAAAAAAAAAATTTGATTCAACCGTCGTTGGATATTCAGATTTAAAGAAACTAACGTCAAGGTACTTCATTACAGTTTGCCATAGATTTAAAGAGCTTGACACTTACGTTGATATTGGTTTTCCTCCAAATTGTTTTAAATGTCAAACTTTGAAGACTCTCAAAATTCGTTCCTTCGGTAATCATTTAATTGACTTGTATGGTTTTGCAACTTTGACAACTTTGCAACTCAATCAGGTTTTTATATATGCAAATGTAGATGTTTTCGCAAATTGCTTAAATCTAGAAAATTTACTCTTATTAGGATGCTACTGGTCAAACAAGAAAATCCTTACCATTTCTGCGCCACGGCTAGTTAATTTAAAAATTTTATATTTCCAGAAATTTACGATAACTGCTCCTGGACTAAAATTCTTTGACTTGAAGGGGACTTATCCTATTCATTTGAGTATGGATAAATGCCCGATGTTTGACAAGGTGAACATTTATTTGTCCCAACCAATTGACATTCAAAAGTTGAGGATGAGAGAGAAATGTACATTTTGAAAACAGTGCATACGGTTCAAGAGCTTTTCAAAAGATAGACATAAAACTTCTTCAACCATATTTCTTTACATTCATTTCCTCAAATGTCAATGTATGAATAAAGTTCATATCATTACTGCTCAACTAGCATATGAGTGGCACCAGTTACAAGGAAGTGGAGTTGTGTTTGTATTATATTTCAGAAACTACACTACAAAACAAAAAGGCTATCCACTACGGATTATCTACTACGGGACAAAGGAGGCCCGTTTTTTATTAATATATCTATTACAGGCTTTTAAGGGCCCGTAGTAGAAAGTCATTTAACCACTACGGGCATATTGAGCCCGTAGTAGATAAAGGATTCCACTACGAGCCTAGAATGCGCCCGTAGTGAATGTTTAATTATCCACTACGGGCCCAGGAATGCTCGTAGTGGATACTATATATTTTTTTCTTCCACCGGGTTCCACTTTGGAACCCTAGCTACATTTCATTTTTTTTCTCCCTCCCGCCGCACCCACAGCCACTCCCCTCTCCTCTCTCTCAAACAGCCGGCCGCCACTTGCTCCAAGGCCGGACCGCCACTTGCTCTAGCGCAGGATTGCCCCATCGCGCACTGCGCCCCCTGAGCCCGCAACCTCTACCTCGCTCACCCCATCACGCATCGCGCCTCCTGCGCCCAGCTCGTTGGCCTCATAGCACACCGCGTCCCCTGCGCCCACTGTGCCCAGCTCGGGCGCCCCCTGCGCCCAGCTCACTCGCCCCACACCTCTCAGCTCGCGCAGCAAGGTCCCAGCACCCCAGTGCGACAGCTCCTCCAGCACGACACGCCCCAGCGCCCAGCGGCCACAACGCCCAAAGACCAGTATCCCCAGTGCGACAGCTCCCCAGCGCGATAGCTCCCCCAGCCCTCCAGCCCTAGCGGCCAGCGAGTAGCACCCCGAGCGTCCTAGCCCCAGCGTCCACTGTCCCTCGCGCTCGCTGCCGATCTCCCAAATGCTCGTCGCTCGTCTAGTACGGTAAGTTGACTAGCTACAGAATGAAAGCATTAGCCAGTTTATTTTAATTTGAATTATAATATTATCGTATGATTATGGAGGTTAAATTAATATTAATTACATATCATCTACAAACATGAAGCAATGTTGATGGACTGAGAAGCTTTAGGCATTTCCAAGCACTAAGATTTTATGAAAAAAATGAAAACTTTTATTGTTACAGCATTTAGACTTTGCTAAGCATGCGCTTATCATATCATATTACAATGTTGACATTTCTTTGAAATTGTTGTTTTGATTATATATATATTCATGAAGAAGCACTAACATCTCCGGCCACTCAAGCTGCACTTCTTTAATTTAGGTACAATACCATAGCTATTAGGGGTGTCTATTTTGTTATGTGACCCGTGAGCGTGCGGTACAAATATGAAATAAATTTTGTGTAGAGTTAGGACTGTTCTGATATAATAAATTAATTAAATGGGTTGTATTTAAAATATTGTTACAAATTTAATAAGAACATGTTTAAATTAATACAACACGAATTGTCACTCTCAATTGAGTAGGAGAATGACATGATCCTTTAATAAGACAATGTTAACAAAATCCATTTGTGTCAACATTGCAGTCATGGTTGCCTCTTAAACTATTATTTAAGCATGTCAATGACAGAAAATGGGCACTCTTTGGCAAACATACTGACTTACTAGTCTCTGCATAATTCAAAAAATTGATATGACTGCACATCATGCACTTAAGATTTTTAAAGGTGCATGACATGGATGGAAAGTAAAACTTATTTTTAATGTTGGGCTTATAAGGAATTGTTGGCTACAGTGATGTGGTCAGTCAAACCCAAGTGAAAGCTCATACCATTAACACTTGTTTAGGATCCGCAGTTTCTTAAGGCTCTATCTCCCCAACGCTCGTCGCTCGTCCGCAGCCCCTCACCTTCACTCTTCCTAGCCTAGTACGGTAAGTTTCTTTTCTGGTTTGGTTTGTTTCGATTGTGATTGGAACGATTTCGGATTATTCTATTCGTATTTGTGATTGTGATTGCATATAGAGATTGGAACGATTTCGGGCTATCCTATTTGTATTTGTGATTGTGATTGGAACGATTTCGGGTTATCCTATTCGTATTTGTGATTGTGATTGGAATTATTTTGGGTTATCCTATTTGTATTTGTGCTTGTGATTTGAAATTTTGTGATTATCATCGCATATAATTAGATATGAATTTATTTTGGCATTTAACTTTGCCATTGGGAAATGAATATCTTAGCATGTGAATTTCTTTAAGAATTGCCGAAAAGATGGTTATATATATATATATATATATATAGTTTATGTTGTTAATCTTTATTATCATTTTCCTCAAACTATATGATGGTTGTGTTTGTCATTTCTTAAATTTTTATTGATTACTACATTAGTCAACTTGAAATGGCTTGCATTTGGACCAACGATGCAAGCAATGTCATATACAAGCTATGTTGTGAATGGGAAATGATATCGCATAAAAGATAGTGAGAAATCTACTCAAGATAGTGGTGTTTCCATTGAAGCAGAAACTGTTTGCACTATTAGTGGAAGAGACGGTTCACAAATTTTTATTGATTACTACATTAGTCGACTTGAAATGGCTTGCATTTGGACTAACGATGCAAGCAATGTCATATACAAGCTATGTTATGAATGGGAAATGATATCGTACAAAAGATAGTGAGAAATCTACTCAAGATAGTGGTGTTTCCATTGAAGCAGAAACTGTTTGCACTATTAGTGTAAGAGACGGTTCACAAATTACCAAAAAGATGGTTTACTATGGTGTTTTAAGGAAAATTCTTCTAGTAGACTATAATCAATTTCGTGTTCCGTTATTCAAACTTGATTGGGTGAGCAGAAAAGATGTTAAAGTTGAAGACAGATTCACATTAGTTAATCTTCATCCACGTGTAAATAAATACAATAGAGATCCCTTTATTTTAGCTTCACAAGCAACACAAGTATTTTACTCTAGGAACACCGATACGTCTAATTGGTATGTTATATTGAAAGCACCTCCAAGAGGTTTTCATGATCTAGAAAAATTTGATGAGCATACTTACATGACATCAGCACCATTAGATGTATCTCAACTTGATTCTAGTATGGATGAGAATGAGGATTACGCTCAAATTGATTGTGAGGACATGATTGTACAAATCTAGTGTTACAGGTTATTATGTTATTGTAATTAGTAATCTTTGTTGTTTTTGTTATTCTATTTTAGAATATCGATATATTGCCTTATTATTTATCACCTTATTATATTATTGTCATATTTCAGATGTCAACTGAAGGTCTTAGTGATACCCCATATTCAATTAATAAAAATCAAGATGGAAATAAAAGAAAGGGAAGGGGACCAAACCAAATAAATTTTAATAAAATTGCAAAAGCCAAAAAAGTTGGTGTCACTTTTAATGAGTTAGGACAACCACTTGGAGACTATTCTATAGCATTAAGTACGTGTATTGGAACTATTACTACTCAAATGATTCCAATAACGTACTCAAGTTGGCCAGATGTATCGGATGTAGTGAAAAATAGTGTCTGGGAGACCACAAATGTATGAATACAATATTTTATTTTTATTTTTCCTTTGAAATTATATTTATATATGTTAATCATGTTTTCTTTATATGAAATTTATATATGTAGGCAGGGTTTGGTTTGGATGATGTTGGCAAGAGTAACGTATTTAATTCAATGAATACTTGTTGGAGACAATACACAAGTCGACTAACAAAACGAATTAGAGAACTTTCTTCCAGTTCTGAAGCTAGTAGAATGATCAAATTATTGAAGCCAACTAACATAATTGATGAAGATTGGAGCCAATTTGTCTTTAATCGCTTGTCCTCAGAGTTTGATGTAAGTATACTTTAATAATTCTAGCCAAACATATTGTCATATATATGATTCTGCTTTTACTTTTATATTATTGTAGATAATCAATAACAAATATTCCAACTTGGCGAAAAAGAATAAAGGTCCACATACAACTAGTCGTAAGGGATTGGCACGATTACGTGAAGATTTGGTAAGAATTCTACGTATAACAGTCTTATTTTATTATTAAAAATATCTAGTTTGTTTAGTCCATCTCAACTTCTCAAGTATTATTCGCGAACACTTTAAATATATTAACAATGTAATATAATAATATAGAGGGCTAAAAAATATGTTGAAAGTGGAGACTTAGAAGATGCAGAGGTTGATAGGATGGAAACTTAGATTGCTGGCCACAAACACAAAGATGGGACACCAGTGACAGAAGATGCCGGAGAAATAATTGTATGAGACAGTAATTAATATATATATATATATACATCAATTAATATATAAATAGATATTTTTGTTATGCATTTTTAATTCTTAATATTTTGCATGACATATAGAAACAATTAGAGGGAATTTCTGGAAATCAATCAACATCGATTTCAGATGCTGTTGTATCTCAAGTTTTAGGGAAAGAGCATCGAGGTCGAGTTAGAGGACTTGGTGGTGGCATAACACCAACAAGAGTAAATGCATCTGTGGTTGGTAAACAAACTACAACACAACTTCGAGAAGAGATGAAAAGACAAAATAAAAGACATGAAGATGAGATGAACACTCTTAAGCAACAACTTAAAGACTTGCAAAGTTTTTTATTCAATATGCAGGTAACATGTTATAAAAAATCTATAATATTAGATTAATTTATAATAATATTTCAATTGATTTTAATTACTTTTTACTTTCAAACTAATGATAGAGGACATAGTGCTGGAAGAGTTCCTTCTAATAGTATGCATAAGGTACATAACATAAAAATCCAATAATTTATAACATTTTTGTCTTTTTTAAAACTTTATAAGTTTATAAAGTTTCAATGTCTATTGAAATTTTATATTTTGTTTTTGAAGCTACAATATTCAAGTGCCTCAAATTTATCGGGAGGTAATAGATGTGTGGATATCGCTGGAACTTCTGCAAAGGTAAATTTAAGTAAACTTATTAATTAATAAATTAAATATTGTCTTGAGATTTATTGACCTTTAATCACTTTTAATTTTATATGCAAATGTTAGTCATTTACTAAGGCATCTACAAGTCATATAGATAGTTCAAGTGGAAAGGGAAAAAGTGCAAATTATTACATTGGATGGGCAATGGAGAGGTAGTAGTCGAAGCTGAAGTTGATTGTACGGATCCACAAACTGTAGTCCATCACATGAGTCTTGGTCCAGATTGTTGGAGAGTTTGTGTGAAGAAAATTTTGGTGAGCAGGGTTCCTTTATATCGTACTACTATTGAGTTCATGATATTTGAAGACGCACAAAACTCATTTATTGCTTGGCCAGCAAAATATGTTATATAGTATATATGTTTATTAGTACATTAAAATTTTAATGTTTTGTAATCAAGATGATATAATTATATGATTTTATTCTTCAAATTAAGTATATTAGTTTTTATTGATTGTATCATTATTTATAATTTTTTGAATTCTATGTTGCAATATTACATAATGTTTTGCAGGAAATTGAAATCAATATGAATTGTATAATAAATAAAATGAATTAAAAAAAATGACAAAATTATCTATTACGGGCATTGTCCGTAGTAGATAAAGTATTTAAAACGGGCGGTGCCCGTAGTAGAAAATATTTTTGACTACGGGCAATGCCCGTAGTTGAAACGTTATTTACTACGATAACCACTACGGGCTCCGTCCGTAGTTGTTATTAGGATTATCCACTACAGCAGCATTAATAGCGGGCCTGCGCCCGTAGTGGATGCTCATCCACTACGGGCATTGCCCGTAGTGGATGCTCATCCACTACGAGCATTGCCCGTAGTAGATGAGCTGTTTTTTTTTGTTGTGGCTGATTTATCTTTTTCTATATTATATTTCTCGTCTGATTTAACGTGATAGATTGTGAGACTTTTTGACTGCAAACTAAAGAAATATATATCTGAAAATAATGGTTTATTAATATGTTCAATCGTATTCCAATCTCATGAAACTCGTTCAAATTTGGAGTTTTATCTTCTTATTCTGTTTCTCCATATTGATTGATTTTAGGAAGACTTTCTTAAAGATTTTTCGTTATTATTATTATTATTTTTTCTTGAGATTAAAAAAAAAAACTACTGTTTGCTTTGCCTAGGGGCGTGGTTGGGACTTTGATAAATTGGTTACCATATTATCATTTATCAGTCTTGGGAGCTTCTATGGTGCGGATGGTCTTGATGTGATATTTGTCTTTTGACAAACTCCCAATGTAGGAGTTCATCTCAGTAATGTTGGGAGTTCATTAAAAGACAAAAAATATATCAGCATTTTTTCATGTGTTAAAAATCTGAAGATCATGTTAGTTATCACCCTCGTTGTTAGAAGTCTCAGGATCATGTTGTTATCAGTTATAGTTATTGTCTAGTTAACTTTCAAGTACGAGGGAGGTTGCAACATTTGGCTGCCAACTCGGCCCAGTTTTTCCGGCCAGAATGTTCCCGTGAGAGTTTCTTGTCATCTATGTTGCAATGGGTGGGAAACTACTTTAGACGGAGTTTTTAGGATTTTATTGTATTTTGTTATCATTAGCTAATTGCTTGATGAGGAGTTTGAAGAACTCATTATCATTCTCTAGAGACTTGTTTTATCAGCAGATGAATTTGTTAGGTGGTCTAGAGCCATAAAAGATTCGCTGTAAATTGGCATGGTTTCTTCTTCTGGTTTATATAAATGAAACGCAGATGCTTCTGTGCACTAGAAGGAAGGTATTACTGGGCTGGGAACGATCGTGGCAGCTCCTGCTATGAAGATTAATGCTAGCATTTCAGTAGATGTAGCAAAGCACACGGCAATCCTCCTAAATAATTACTCTTTTATGAAAATGAAAAGAATCGGACAACACTCCTAATCAAATTCCACCTATTTTTTTTATTAAAAAAAATTGTATAATAATTATAAGATTAATTAAAAATCTCTTGAGATAAATTACTATAAACGCGGTCTGAATATCTATTTTCACAATACGGGAAGAAAACTCCCCCTGCATGATAGACTTGAACCCCCATTATTGAGATGGACTTGATTCCCCGTCACTAAGGACACGGCATGAAGTTAGCAAGAGAATCAGGTCTCTATCAGTCCAGCATGTGTACTGGCTAGGAGCTCTCGTCTCTCAGACATTAAAGATGTTATTGAGCAACTTGATTGCCTCCCAGATTGTGGCATTCATTTTATCTCTAGAGAAGCAAATTAAGTTGCACAAGTTCTACCTCAATTTGGTCTTTCTGTAAAATGAATTTAATTTAATAACAATTTTAAAAAAAAAACAGTCTAACTTTATCTAATAATGGTCTATTCGCTTTCTAAAAAAATAAAAATAAATAAATACTGATCTATTAAAAAATATAATTGTTGTTGCGGGTCTTAGTTTGTAATACATAAAAAACATTTAAAAGCGAAAATGAAACTGACAAATTTTAAAACAGCGAATGTTAAAAATCAACGGAATCATTAAAAATGATTTTACAATATTATGGTGACCGTGTAGTTACCGGATAGTTAACGGAGACATTATATTTTTTTTCTTCATATTTTTTACTTTCTTATTTCTAAAATTTTTTAACTTTTCTGTTGAAGGAATTGGACATGTGAAGTTTTAATTAGAAATCTATTTTCTTGTCTCTTTTATGTCAGGTTTCAAATTCTATCAAAACAGAAATTATATTTTGGTGAATTATGCATTGTATTTAAAATTTTGTGATAAACATGAAAATTTAGGGTTTTATAATTGTGATTAATGATAATGTGAATAATATTCTTTACAAGAATCATGATTGGAAGTTCAACAATTCTGTTTTTTGAGTTTTTAAGCGTGAGGAATACAAGTACTGCAGGTGGTGCAAGTGATCAAGATGACACCGATATGCAACTTCTGGTGAACACACGCCATGCAGTGCAGCATAGCACACGTTCAAACATGTAGTGATGAACCAGTGAAGACCAGATCACAGCTCAATATGGTGAGCTGTGATTTGTTTTCGGTTTTTTATATAATCTGAGCTGAGTTTCAGCTAACTAATTAAAATGAAAATGGAGCTCAGTTTTCCCTCCAAGACCTCTTAAGATCTTGTTCATTAAACTCCATTGTTGAAGCTCTACAAGCTTCAACTTCACAACAATGTTTGATCAGCTAAGCATTTGATCAAACATCTTTGGTTTTCGGTCAAACACTTTGTTCTTATAGATTCTATTATAAAGATTTGTAATTTTGTTCATATTACTGTGTGGGCTGTTAATGAACAAAATGTGCATTGAGATCGTTATATTGTTTTCGGTTTGGATTTCGTGAAATTGAACGGTGATTAAGTGGCATATCATTTGTCTTCATTGCAGTTTTGAAATTTTACTATTGGCTTCTATAGCATTAGTCTTTGGTGGAGAAGAGAGTGATTAATGCAGAAGGTTTGGTAATTATTTGCTGTGGAGAAAAAAGAGAGAGGAGAAATTCTTTTAAAAATGTGGGTTTGTATTCAATGGTCTGTTTTATATGTTTATTTGTGTAATTACACGATAAACTTATATCAGAAGTATATAAATTAAAGGTGTGTTTTTTCTCCTTTTTTTTAAGCACCCTAACCGCTAGTATATCATGTTGTTACATGTTTCTACAGCACTATTATTGACTTGGAAAAAAAAAAAAAAAAAAAATCTCCACAATTATAAATTTATGAGTAAGTTGGGATTCCACTTCCTCATCACAAAAAAAATATTATTAATACTCATGGATTATTATTATTTGAAGCATGTAGAGAAATTAAAAGACAACTGATAAATCATCTATAATCAGCAGTAACAATGGCACTGCCACTTTCCATTTCTATGTTTGCATTCTCCTCCTCTACATTCTTTAATGCAGAATTTCGTGCATTTACCGTCAGGAGCATCGTCTTTTCCATGATCACATTTACCAATTTCTGGATGTTCTCTGCAACAACTGGTATCTTGTGAAATTATTTCTTCAGGACTCGATGCCATCTTGCCATCTGAAATTAATAAAAACATAATCAAATGCCACATATATTAATTCTATTAGGTAACAAAAAAGCATTTGTATATTACATATACGCATAATATTATAATAAACTTTTAATATTTAAGAATTGTTTAAACAAAATAATTTTGTACAAAATTATATATACCTGTACTGACTAGGAAAAGCATGAGGCACACAACAAGAACACATGAAACAACCTTGATTTGAGCCATCATATATCAACTTCTTAATAATGTTTTCTAACTTAAATTTGTTTCCTTTTGAGTGAGCGTGAATTCTTGTTTATATAGTGAATAGTATTCGAGGTAATTAATTTCAATGGCTTTTAATGAAATTTATGGATATTGAACCGAAAACGGTACTAATTAACATAAGGTATTATTTCATTTTTCCTAGTGTTTTCGTTTTCTGATATGAAACTTCCATAGAATTTGATCTATTTTGAAACTCATTAATTTAATATTTTCCTTATTCTGGTCAAAACATTTAAAGCACACATTAAATTGGAATAGAAAATATATGTAGAGAAATATACCAAATATTGTGGAGTAATATAAATTCCCATATTGATTTCATTAAAATTTCTTAAACAATTGAAAGAAAGATTCATTTCTGATTTAAAAAAATCATTACTTTCTAATTTAGTTTTGATGCATGCATGTGTAGTAATGCATACTAATATTAATACAACTCACATGCAATATAAAAAATAATTATTTTTTTAGGGTAATTTATATTTTTCCCCCTGACGTTTGAAAGATCAAAGGTCTCCCCCTATGTATTTTCAAAAATACATGTTTTCCCCCTGCCGTTATTAAACCATCCAAAAAGTAAACTTAACGTTAAAGTGTAAGGGCACTTTGGTAATTACATTCACCTACTAAAATAATAAATAAATTTAATTCAAAAAATAATAAATAATTTAATAAATAATAATAAAAAAATATAACTATCTCTCTCTCCAACACATCAATCATTTTTTTCTCACTTTCTCTCTCCCCTCCCCGTCTCTCTCTACCTCCCCATCTCTCTTCATTCTACTATCTTCCACTTTCACAATCAAATCTCACTCTCTCTCATTCTCAAAAAAAAAAAAAAAAAAAAAAATCTCACTCTCTCATTCTCATTATCTTCTTACTCCCCTTCTCTCTCTCTATATTTCTCCCCATCTCCGGCGAAATTCTCTTCTCCCGTCTCTCCTCACTCTCACAAATATTTCTTCCACCGAGAGAGTTTTGGAGGTGTTTGTGGCCCCGGAAAGAGGGGAGGAGATGAGAGTTTTGGTGGTTTTGGGTGTATTTGGTGAGTTTGGGTAATGTAAGTGGTTTTGAATTTTTTTTGGGTGGATTTTGGTGGTTTTCGGTATTTTGGTGGTTTTCGGTTTTCTTTTGGTGGTTTGGGTTTTATTGTGGTGGTTTTGGGCTTACTAGTTTTTTTTTTTTTTTTAATTAAAGGAAAAAAAATGGATGGAGGTGATGTATTGGAGTTTTAATATGTGAGATTGAGTTGGAGATGGATTGTGTGATGAAGTGTGGGTGTAATGAAGCATGGATGATATGATGATAAACATCATAAAAATGGAGGATGTTGAAGGTATGTTTCCAGAAAAAGAGAGAGAGAGAGAAAAAAAAAAAAGCAAGAAGACGGTCAGAAGATATTTTTACATTTTATATTATTTTTTAAAATTATTTTTTTTTAAAAAGTTGTGATGTGATGGTACCTTTTCATAAAGTAAAAATTGTTAAAAATGACCTAAAAATTATTGGTGAAATTGTTTTTAACCGCAGATGTAAAAATAATCGTTTTTAGCCAATTGGAGAAAAAAATAACATAAACAACCCTTAACCACCAACTTTTTGAATAATTTTAAAAAAACCCTTAAAAATGAAAATTACAAAAAAACCCATTTAAAATTATAAAAAAACCCATTCAATTTAACCTAAAAATTATTACTTTCCCTTTAGCCGCCCACTTTGCTTGAACTTTATATCTTTCATTAAAAAAATTTCTCTCTCTTATTATATTAGTTTATATTTTTCTTTTTCTTTTTTAAAATCAAAATCTATTTGTCTGTCTTTATCACGTTTATTTGTCTTCACCAATTCAAAAATTGAAGGTAAATTTATGAACATTGTTTATATTTTATTTAGAATGTATTTTATAGATTTTTAAAGTTTTTTATTTTTTTTCTTTTATTTGTATATTGTGTTTGTTTTGTAGTTGAAAGAATTTGGGTGATACTGATTACTAGGGTTTATTTTTGTGAAATTTTAATGGTTATGTAATATATTAGTGAAAAGTTAGTTAGTGAAATATTTGTTAATGAAATGTTGGTTAGTGAAATGTTGGTTAGTGAAATGTAGGTTAGTGAAATGTTGGTTAGTGAAACATTTAGTATTGTTAGGGATATGTATGTTAGTGAAATATTTGATTTGTGAAATGTTTGATTAGTGAAATGTTTGAGTAGTGAAATGTGTGGTTTGTGAAATGTGTGGTTTGTGAAATGTTTGATTAGTGAAATGTTTGATTTGTGAAATGTTTGATTAGTGAAATGTTTGAGTAGTGAAATGTGTGGTTTGTGAAATGTTTGATTAGTGAAATGTTTGATTTGTGAAATGTTTGGTTAGTGAAATGTTTGAGTAGTGAAATGTGTGGTTTATGAAATGTTTGATTAGTGAAATGTTTGATTTGTGAAATGTTTGGTTAGTGAAATGTTTGTTAGTGAAATATTGGTTAGTGAAATATTGGTTAGTGAAATGTAGTTTAGTGAAATATTTAGTATTGTTAGTGACATGTATGTTAGTGAACTGTAGGTTAGTGAAATATAAAATAGTGAAATCTTAGGTTAGTGAAATGTTAGTTAGTGAAATGTAGGTTACTGAAATGTAAGTTAGTGAAATGTTGGCTAGTAAAATGTAGGTTAGTGAAATGTTGGTTAGTGAAATATTTGTTAGTGAAATATTTATTAGTGAAATGTAGGTTAGTGAAATGTTGGTTAGTGAAATGTTAGTTAGTGAAATGTATGTTAGTGAAATGTTGATTAGTGAAATGTATTGAAGGTGTAATTATTTTCAGTGAATTGAAATGTTTGGAGTGAATCATTATGTGTGAAATTCACTTTTATCAATGTTTTTGTGAAATATTGCATATTATAAATATTTTCTCTCTTATTTCAGAAAATGAATAACCGTAGGCTTGTGGTCATCTGTAACGGACAATGGGATGGTCTAAATTATGTTGGTGGTTCATCGCTTGGGGTTTTGGTTTCTAAAAGGTTGAAATTTACAGGGTTAGTTGAGTTGATATATCAAAAGTTTAACATTGACAGCACACATTATGATATAGGCATAAATACGGTCGTTTGGAATCATAACCCGAGAAAGTTACAAATTAAAGGCAACGATGATGTTGCATTTTTGTTGCGAGAGAGAACACTAAATATTCCGGAGGTCTATGTAGATCTTGTTGAAAAGGTTGACAATAATGTTACAGATCCTCCTCCATTTGGAACCCAGTTTTCAACTGTTGGCGGATGTAGTCGACATTCAGAGTTAATTCCTACTGTATCGGATAGAGATCACGAGTTTACACCAGTGATTATGGATGAGGATAAAAAAACTGAATATGGTAATCATTCTGATTCATCCGATGATGATGGGATTTCGTTGTCACCCACCACTACTAACAGTGTTGAGAATTTTTCTGATGAGTGTGGCGGTGGCATGGACAACAAAGACAATCGACCACTTGGAGCAAATGTAGGTGGTTATCCAGTTGGTGCATCTACAGATTGGCCTTCTGCAGCAGAACCTCCTCATTATAATCCTGCAGTTGATGGTGTTAAGTCTCGGTGGGTTTTGCCCGGTGCAGATCAGTATTCGATTCAACCAACACATGTTGGAGCTTCTACTTCAGTAGATTTGCCTTTGTTTAAAGGGCAGATTTTTGAAAGTAAGGAAAAAATGAAGTTGGAGTTGGGTAAATTTGCACTCCATGAGAAGTTCAATTTTAGGATACGACGGTCGACGAATAATCGGTTTGAGGCAGGGTGCAGGGACATTAACTGCACGTTTGTCCTCCGAGCGATATGTAAAGAGAATTGCTCGATTTGGCATGTCAAGAAATTTAACAGTGTTCACACATGTACATTGGATGTATATGATTCACAGTGGCGGTGTGTCAGTTCCGGTGTAATTGGGGAGCTGTTTGCACCAAAAGTTAACACCAAAGGTCGTGTCATTCGACCCGTTGACATAATTTCAGAGATGAAGGAGCAACATGGTGTTCATCTAATGTATAGTAAGGCTTGTGGGCCAAAGAGCATGCTGAGAAGGTTCTGTATGGTAGCCCGGAGGATTCTTACCAGCTCCTTCCATCATATTTTCGTATGCTCAGAATGGCTAACCCAGGTATCGTGACAACAATTTTGAATTTTTTTTATTTTTTTTGGTTTTATTGCTAATGTGTGTGTCTTGGGCATTTCAGGTACCGTGACAGCAATTCATACGGACTTAAACAATCAATTTTGTATTCATTTCTCGCATTGGGGCCTTGTATCCAGGGATTTCAGTTAGTAATACGACCGGTCATCGCCATAGATGCTACCCATCTGAAGGGTGCATTTACCGGCGTTATCTATGTTGCTACATGCATGGACGGAGATGAAATGGTCTACCCATTGGCATTTGGAGTTGGGGACGGTGAGTCTGAGGATGGCTGGACATAGTTTTTGAGACAAATGCGGGAGGCATTTGGTGTTCCTAATGATTTGGTCATCATCTCCGATCGACATAAAAGCATTTCAAAGGCAATGGAGTCCGTCTACCCTGGTGTCCCTCACGGGATTTGTATTTATCATCTGAAACAGAATCTGAAGAAGCATTGCAGGGGACGTCAGGATATCTTGGACCTTTGTGGCAAGGCTGCGTACGCGTACCAATGTAACATTTGTGATGCAGCATTGGATCAAATTAAAAATGTTAAACCAAGAGCTTACAACATGTTAATGGAAGCTGGAATTAATAGGTGGGCACGTGCTTATATGCCGGGTCGGAGGTACCAATTGATGACAACAAACATTGCTGAGGCACTAAATAATTGCATAAAGAGAGCACGAAGGTTGCCAATCACCGCATCAATGGAGTTCCTGAGGGATATGCTTCAGAGATGGTTCTATGAACGGCGTGAGAAGGCTGCAACAAATGGTTCACATCTTACAAGTTCAGCTTCTAATCACTGCAAAATGAGGTATGATCAGTCTTTATCATTCCATGTGAATCCTATTACCATGACCAGATTTGTTGTAAAAGATGGCGAGCACGATAGATTGGTTGATGTTGAACAAAGGACGTGCTCCTGCCGACAATGGGACTTAGACCAGCTTCCTTGTAAACACGCTATTGCAGTAGCAAGGTATAATATAAGTGTAAATTAATTATTCAAAACGTAGCTTGCTTTCTTGTGTTTAATTGTATTAACATTTCACATGTGTCTATATGTTGGTCTGTACAGGTCCTCGAGGATTGACTTTAATTGTTTATGCCATGAGTACTACAACACTTCCTGGCTTAAGGCTGCATATGCACCACCAATTAATCCAGTTCCCAATCAATCTCAGTGGAATATACCTATGGATGTAAGCAGTCAGGTTGTGCTACCGCCAGCAGGTAGAAGGCAGTCAGGAAGGCCTAGACAGTCAAAGATACCTTCGAGTGGTGAGATCCAACGGCATAATAAATGCAGAAAATGTGGTGAAGCTGGTCATAATCGTTTGGGTTGCCCAAACCCACGCCAAAGAACTGCAAATACTGAGCCATGCAATCCTATTAGTGAAAAAGTTCCCGTAAGTCGACAGAGGAAATGCAGTACTTGCAAGCAGTTAGGACATAACCGCGTTACATGCCAGTTTGTTGATCATTCTCAAACTAGCAACGAGACGAATATGTACACAGGGGGAAGTGCACAATAGAGATGACCTTTGGTAATTTAGTAAAACATTTTGTGAGATTATGTGTTGAACTTGTGTGACATCAAGGATAACTTTTATGAGAGAATATTTGTTATGTTTGGTTAATTCGATTGAATCGGATCAAGTTTAAATTGTTTTTGTTTATATTAGTTCTATCAGCATTGTTTATGGTAATGATAGTGATTCATTGTGTTTAACAATGCTTTACATGGATTGTATTAGAGTTTTACATGGATGTCAAAAGACGCAGAGTGTTTATTCGTTTCGTCAATTTTTTTCATTATCATTTATCTTGTAAGATATCCTCTTGAGAATATCACAAGATGCGAAGTGAGTCAGATACCCCCACTTGGATTTCTGGTTTGTTTAATATAAAATAGTGAAGATATGTTTTCTTCATTATACTTAGCATGCATATTGACTTTTCTAGAAGTATGTAATTCATTTCATTAGTAAAGAAATCTAAAACGTTTGTTCTTTGGTTGCATATCTACATTTTTTTTTACTGCTCCTGTTCTATCAGCTAAGGATGGCTATTATGCACCACATTTTCTTATGCTTTGTTTATTGACAGGTTTCCACGCGATTCTTGTCTGCAAAAAATTCATAGAGAAATGATTGTTCAATCTTTCAACAAGATGTGGCAGTGACCATGGCGAAACACCAAAAAATTCATATGCTCCCACAAAATATACCTATACCACCACTAGTATATACACTAACAAAATCTACCACCATCTATCTTTCACCTAAAAATTGTTCATTTCTAACATCACTCTACAGGTATACTATATGCAAATATTTCCATAGCAATCTCCTCCCGAATTTTCTTTACATCACCTTCAACAAAATCCCAATTAAATTCTTTAAATGTCATGATATTCTCTAAGTACTTCATCACGAAAGCCCCACAGCTGGTCCTGTAATTTTAATAAGCTTAGAAAATGTATACAGATATGAAGGAAATAATATATCATGAATACTCAAATAATGGATTACCCGTCTGGCTGCTGTGGCAGTAAGTCGGCCGAAAGGACTTCAACCTTTATACCGTCCGTCCAAGGAGCAATACCTGTATTTTCAAAGAATCCTCCACACCTCAACATTGACGGTAAAATTTTTATCAATGGCTCTATTTGTGAAATGCGGTGTGTTGGATCTTTATGCTTCTGGAGGGAGTCATAAATGACAATGACTTTCTTCCTCAAATTTATTTTGCATAAAATCCAATGGTAATTGTCAATACAACAAGGGAGAAGGACCTGCAATGTTAACAATGGGTACATTAACAATAATACATCTTCTTGTCTCAAAAATCAAACTAAATTTTCACAACTCCAAATATTAGAGATATCCAGCCTAGTTCAGAATCAATGGATGCATAAAACAGACAAGGCTTCTATGGATATGTTGTATGTACACACCTACCACAAATAACACAATTATTGTTATGAAACTGAACTATATTCTCTGTATCAATATCTAGCTTGAATAAATTAAGCTATTTAGTTCATATTATGTTCATTCGAACTTCAGATGTTTTATAAAATTTGTGAAGTTCGTTCGCTTAAAACTGGCTTCTGATTAAATTACACTAATCTAGCAATTAGTAAACGAGCAAAACTTAAAGCTGAACACATAATCAAAATCTCTTCATTAAATTGCTCCAGAATTAACTTCTTATTCCAAAACTACTTTAGAATTAGATTACTCCTACTGGAAATAAACAACTAAACATTCTAGGTTCTTCTTACAAGCAACCCATTAAAAAATGTATAAATAGAATACAAGTCGAAAAATGAAAAAGATCACAACCGAAGAGACTATCTCACAGCTGTTATCTACAGAACACATCTGTCACCAAGAGCACCCTCCCAACCGAGCTGAATGAAGAACAGGGAAACACCCCAAAATTCTTTTGTGACAGAAACCTTATGTCCAACATTCCGAAACTCTCTAAATTTTAAATTCCCAAACTGCAACCATTTCTACCAACTACTGTATCTTATTAAAAATAACTCAACATGTCACAAAATAAAATTCACAATCAGGTTTAAAGTCAGCAAACCTAAATAACAAAATACCCAAAACCTCCATTTCCAAATTTACTAACATGGAAAGGTCAATTTTTTCAAATGGGGAATAAAGTGTTTATTAATAAAAATGGGGAATAAAATTTTTCAAATACAGCCAGAAAAAAACTCAGTCACAATCGTTTGGGTTGCCCCAGTATTTATTAATAAAATTTGCTTAAAATCAAATCATATAAATAAAGTGTCTATGTTTATTAATAAAAATTGCTCAAAATCTAATCACTACAAACCAAACTAACCTCATCAATATGCCACCATGGCCGAGTTCCATATTGTTCCCCCCTCACGTATGTTAACCATGAATCTGGACAAACATATGATTCTGATTTAAAATTCTCTACCTGCCCACGTTTCACGAAATCCCGTTTCCAATAATGGCTTAATTCACCCTACACATTTACAAATAAAAAATTAATGAAATTAATAAAATAGAGATGTGATTTTTTATATAGCATATAACTAATGTCAACAACACTTACGAATAAGCTAGTTCCGTGATATATGATGAGAGAATCATAATTCGCAGGGCATGCAGTTTGCTTTTCTCGCAGTACTGTCAAGTACGTGTCTATATGCTGTAAAGTGGGCCACAAATATATGCTTGTCAAATAGAAATATAATTCAACTGTACAAATACTAAAGATACTATATTATAGACACTACCAATAACATACCACACCCTGTATGTTTTCATTCGGATCTATTATCTGCCTCAAATGCATTTGCGTCAAATGTTCGGTCCAACCCACCGATCGACTAAATCCATGAAAATGACAGTAAAATAATCATTATGTTACATATACCACTAACCAATCAAGTACCACTATTATATAACTGAACTTACTAGAGCGGTCTTTTCACTGCCATGAAATTTAAGTAATCAGCAGGCTGTGTCAAACGGTCACCAAACTTCTTTTTTATCCTTACACCTGTTGCTGTGTAAGGAGTCCTAAGTGCTGCTGCAGTCTTCCGCTTGCGACCTTTCCTCATAAACTGATGCTTCTCAACCGCCTCAACACTTTTGTCACAATCCACCATTTCGATGTTAGGAGTTGGAGAGCCAACCTTAGGTAATTGCATATCTTTTTCAGCACTAAGTTCGATGATGGGATCCTGTATGTAGCAGTAACAGTTTTAGTAATGTTAAAAGCAAAGCATTCAATAACATTAACTTCCTTGTAACCTAATAAAAAGACCACAAAAATAACCATTATAGAACTTCGAACAATCATATTGAGAGAGTCAGAAATTGAAAAACAATTTATTGAGGTTTAATATATTGCGGTCATGTCGTAGACTATAATTTAAGTTGAAAAACACAGATTTCTTTCATGCTATTTAAAGGTCTGAAATTGAGAACTATAAATACAAATATACAATAATCGATTGTTATAATCATTTACCACAACAAACCATTAAGACGCAGCAGAATTCTAAGACGCAATTGTAAACAATTTATTCACAGCACAACAAACCATTAGGCAATGGTGTGATATTTATATCTCCTACAATTCTAAGCTTGGCAATTTACACCATTGGGCTCAAATTGTGGTTAAAGCTAAAAATTTGAAACTATTAAGACGTATCATAATCGTTTTGATAACATAGAGATAAAAAACTAAACCTCATTCTACCAAAGTATATCTTTATTCATTATTTTCTCTGTTATTAGTCTATTAAAAGTATACATTTATTCCTTTATCTGTACTTAGGTTTAATAGACAGTTGCTCAACACAAGCAAACTGGAAACACAGAGAAGAAGATGAAAATCAGAGTATTCTGGAATGAGAGAAAATGGCAACAGTGATGTGTTTTCTCATTGATTAACAATCTGAAAACAATAGAGTATATATATACAACCTAAGCTCAAACGTATACAATAGAGATCACAGCCCTACAAATATACAACTCAGCAATCTCAGTGAATAGCAAACAATGCATATGATTAGCTGATATAATCAACTAACAATATTAACAGTAAACTTACAATAATAAGATACAGAATATCCACACTAAACACAAATGGAAATCATAAGACATCTTAACAGTTTTGTTGTTCTTGAGGATGGAATCTCATTTCCTTGTAGATTTCAATATGCCAATGATCTTACTATGAAAGTGATATGTTATGAGTTAATTATTGCACTAAATAATTGTACAACACTATTCTGATAGCTGATTCGTCCCATTAATGAAATGGCCACAGCCTACTGTTGATACTACAGAAAAAATGGAGCAGAAAACATGAAGAAAAAGAATCACACAACTCAATATATACGTAGAATATTAGGTTTTATAAAATTAACTTCCTTTTAACCTAATAAGAAGTACATACATCACTAGGACGATCTTCAAATATTGCTCTCGCATGTGGCATGACCGATCCATCACCCACCTTTTCACATGATACAGATACCTCCCTCTGGGACTCCTGTGTTAACAACCTTTATATTTACGCACCAACAAAGTATAAAAAATGAATATAACATCATAATGGACAACAGCAGAAACTTATGTTACCTCCCTTTGTGTGGACAATGAAGGAGAACGGATATCAGGTGCTGGAGGGAAATTAGGAAATAAAGCATGAAGGTCATCCCTGAGATCGTATATAAGCTTACGAGTCCGAGCTTCAGAAGCCAGTAATTGATCATGACTCCGAGCTTCAGAAGCCAGTAATTGATCACGAGTTCGAGCTTTAGAAGCCAGTAATTCATTATGACTCCGAGCTTCAGAAGCCAGTAATTGATCATGAGTTCCAGCTTCAGAAGCCATTAATTCATCATGACTCCGAGCCTCAGAAGCCAATAATTCATCATGTAATTCCTTAACCAAATCTGCAACAAACGACCTAGTACTGTCGTCCGAACGAACCTTTTTTAAACAAAAACACAAATTGTTAATCATTTTAATAACACGTTATTAAACACAAGTCTGTCAAAAACGATACCTGTTCATTATCCATTGTACGATGCATATGCTTTTTACCAGTAACCTTGACATTATTTTTACCCGGTCGATCGTGTTTTGCCTTTGACCGGTTCTCTCGCTGAAGTATGTCCTTAGACAGCTCCTTTTCACTTACATTATCAATGTCTTCCTCGTCATTATCGGAGTGGCTGCCTAAACCCCCTTCCATATGAAGTGTAGGACCCACTACTTGATCAGGATCAAAGGATGAGTAATAATCCGTGGCCTTTTCCGCTTCCGACGGTGACAAGGTCCGTAGAGGACTATTCTGAATTGAAAATAACAAATGATAATCAAAATATAATTAGTTTGTTAATATAATACCGAATTAAGAAAGTTAAATCTGTAAACGTACTTCTTCGTTCAAATCCTTTTCCAAAGTTGTCGGTTTCTTCCTGCTAAACCACCTTGTACAACGGGGTAATCCGTCACCGTCATAGATCCCAACAACGTCCCTCAAGCTAGGTATGGCCTCCAATGCCCAAATTTGCGAATACAGTACATAAACAGAATTTAATATTGAAATTTGTGAAGTGTAATGATGAAATATAACAGTTGTTATTTAAATTACAAACCTGAAGCGCCCAAGCAAATCCACGAACGTTGTACCTAAACAGTTGTGATTTGGCAACGTCCGTATTCTTCTTTTTCTTCTTCTTAGTATAACTTCGAGAATAAAGAGCTTTACGCAGCGAATACAACGTTAAACTGTATACATACGTCCCCCAAGGGAAAGCCTCAAAAGCTGCAAGGTCATCCACCAAACCCTACAACCAAGGTGGAACAATCCGGCTCTTTTCACGTCCAAACAAAATATGGGAAACGAAGAATACATAGCCTAACTTAATGGCATCATTGTCGGTCTTGAACCGCCCTTTGTTCAACCTGTCCAAAACGCTTTGTATGGGGGTCAGCAATCTATCAAATAGTCTAACATGAACACTATCATCCACTATCTTGCTTTCAGAAACCGTTGCAGCTGGGAGGGGTCCAAACTTCAGACCGGTGCATAGCATGAACTCCTCCTTCCCAAATCTTATAGCATGCCCATCGACAGCAAACCATATCTCATCCTCTCTGGCTCCTGGGTAATGGATCTCGCGACATAATAATGAGTGGCACAACTTGCCACTAAACAATTGGTCACATCGCATCCTTGAAAACCTGCCAAATACACCTTTTTTCCATTTGTCGAGCATATTATCTCTGCTGAAGACATCCTGTAAGGTTTTTAATTCACTGATACGACAATACATATTAACACGTGCAGGTAACCATTCTTTAGTTGCAAGCTTGTACTGCCATTTCTCAGGTGCACCATCATCATCCGTGACCTGCGTGAAAAAAAAAACATAAATGGTTATAGACACACATTTCGTTAATTTTTTTACTTTCTAAATTTCTTATATTTAAAAACAAAGACATATATTTGAATCATGAACAAAATACTTTTGACAAATTTTAAATTTAAAGCAGAAGTAAAAGCTATATTTAAAGGGGAATATATTTCACTACCCTAACATTTCACTAACCAAACATTTCACAAATCAAACATTTCACTAATCAAACATTTCACAAACCACACATTTCACTACTCAAATATTTCACTAATCAAACATTTCACAAATCAAACATTTCACTAATCAAACATTTCACAAACCACACATTTCACAAACCACACATTTCACTACTCAAACATTTCACTAATCAAACATTTCACAAATCAAACATTTCACTAATCAAATATTTCACAAACCAAACATTTCACTAATCAAACATTTCACAAACCAAACATTTCACTAATCAAACATTTCACAAACCACACATTTCACTACTCAAACATTTCACTAATCAAACATTTCACAAACCAAACATTTCACTACTCAAACATTTCACAAATCAAGCATTTCACAAACCACACATTTCACTACTCAAACATTTCACTAATCAAACATTTCACAAACCACACATTTCACTACTCAAATATTTCACTAGCCAAATGTATTTACAAACCAAACATTTCAATAACAAAATATTTCACTTCCCAAACATTTCAATAACAATATATTTCACTAACAAAACATTTCAATAACAATTAGTAACCAAACATTTCAATAAGCCAAATATTTCACAACAACCGTTCACACATTTCACAAACCAAATATTTCACAAATTTTATACAAAATTTAACAACTGACCGTTGTTTGCTCCTCGGCGGGATTCATATCCAAAGTTGGAATAGATAAATTCAGTTGAAATCACCTCAGGAACTCCATGATATATACTGAAATTTACACAGAAACATTCAGAGCTCTGTTGAATGCACAGGAATTCAGTTTATATATTCAGAGCCCTGTTAAACATTCAGAGCCCTGTTACACAGAAATTTACACAGAAACATTCAGAGCCCTGTTAAACATTCAGAGCCCTGTTACACTGAAATTTACATAGAAACATTCAGAGCCCTGTTAAATACACAGGAATTCAGCAGCAGATAATGCACAGAGCATTCAGTTTATTAAATAAAATACACAATCACATTCTTGACATCGGAAAATAAAATACCAATGCCCTGTTAATACACAAATAATCACATTCTTGACATCAGACACTTGAACATTCAGTTTCTCAGAGATTTGGCCCAATGCCCTGTTATGATCAAGCCTGGTCAAGCATGTAATGGTTTTCTCAGGAATTGATGGTGCAAATTCCTTCACGATTAATGCATTGGTGTTTGCAGGGTTAGCAACAACAAGAACTGAAATAAAGGCAGAGCAGTCAAAATAAGCTGAATCGTTTTGATAACATACCTCAATCGCGTATGTGACCAAGCAGAATACGAAACGGCGAGAAGCGAAAATGACCGAGCAATGTGCGGCAAACGAGAGAGGGAGAGGCCGACGGGGTCGTGGAAAACGAAACGGCGAGGGAGTTCGAAACGGCCAGAGGAGACAAGGACCGGGTAATGTGCAGCGAACTAGAGAGGGAGACGCCGAAGTCCAGGTAACGATGAAGGAAACCGAAACGGCGAAGGAGAGAGAGGCGGCGAAGGAGACAGAGGCGGCGACAGGCGACAAGTCAAGGTAATGGTGAAGGAGAGAGAGAGGGAGACGCCCGCCGCGGCGACGGAAACGGCACGATGAGATGGACGAAAACGGCACGGCGAGGTGGCGGCGAGATGGCGGCGAGAGGGGGAGGGTGAGGTGCTGCGAGCGGCCGAGAAAGAGATGAGAAAAATTGTTAGGGTTGAATTTAGGGTAATAAATGAGATTAATAAAAAATTATTTAGGAAATTAATAAAAAATTAGGTATTTTAATTAATAAATGAAATTTTAAAAAAAATATTTTGGGTTCAAGTGAGATTTTACCCATCTATATATATAAGGACTAAATTATAATTTACCAATTTCAAAATGGTTAAAAACGATTGTTTCGTTTTTTCAGGTTAAAAACAATTCTTTCCATAATCTTTTGGCCACTTTTGATTTTGTCCCTTTCATAAAAATTAAAAGATTCCAAAAAAATATATTTTAAATTCATTTCTTATCTGAGTGAAATAGGGAAAATATCATAATACCCTTATATTTTAACGTCCAGCTCACTTTTCAAATGGAGTTATAATGGCTGGGGGGAAAACATGTATTTCTGAAAACACATGGGGGAGACCTTCGATCTTTCAAACGTCAGGGTAAAAAATATAAATTATCCTACAGGAGCAACTATATTATATAAGCAAAAAAGTGAAACATGTACATCAGTTCACTCGGTGTACCAAAGAAGAAAATCTGTCGTCCTATTGATCTTCTTCTGGAGCTGGAGAATTCTGAGTAAGGCCTTAGCCGTTGGGGGATATCCAGGAACACATATGTACACCGGAACGATCCGATCACATCCAGTTGCGGCCTCTGATGACGGAATAGGAGTAGTGGTAATAGCCACCTCCATTTGCACAGCTCCCCATTGAAAGTAACAATAACTAATTTGATTTTGGAGTCATTTTTCTCATATTGAAAAGCACTTTTTATTTATATTAGTAGTAATAGATACTAATTGTACTATTATTTTAGTGACCAAAACTTCATAACTAATATTATAAATAATTTTGTAACCAATTTTACATTACTAATTTAAACCACATTAGTAACCAGTGACTATATATTTGTAACCAAATTTTTATTGCTAAAAGAATATTATAAGTTTTCACTTCTTCACTAATACTACATAATTATATTGCTTTTAAACAGATTTAGTAACCATAATTTTTATTTGAAGTGATGAAAAAAAATGGTCACTAATTGTGATAACAAACAACAACAATATTTGTAGTCACTAATATTCTGGACAATTAGTAACCAATTTTGTAGTGGTCATTCATTATCTTTAGAGACCAAATTTAAGTGTTGAATGATATTGCTTTAAGTGATGGAAAAAATGGTCACTATTATTTATTGGCACTAATGTTTTGGACAATTATTTTTAGTGGTCACTGATTATCTTTATATATCAAAGTGTCGAATGGGTATGACAACATCATTTGCCACTAAAATGAATTAGTTACGGCAATTTTTCCTATTTATATTTTTTGTTGCTAACCATGTAAATTTTTGTAGTGTACTCCAAAAACAAACTTGTTTTTCATACAACCAAGTGCATCTTTATTGGCTATAATCCTATTCATAGATGTTATCAATACCTCTATCCTTCTGGTAAGGTGTATATATCTAGGTATGCGGAGTTTAATGAACTAGAATTTCCCTTCACAAAGTTGTTTCCAACAAGTTCTCATTTACCTTTCTCTCTTCCAAGCTTGCCTATATTAGTTTTAAATTTCATTCCAATATCATATGTCAGTCCTAATTCCTCCTCCAGTGTTCCTTTGGCAACTTTATCTTCTATTGGCCCTACTGGAGTTGACAAGGTTGGTTTAAATCAATTTGTCATATTGTGGTTGTTGATTTGTCTAAAGATATGACTGTTAAACCTTCAAATCTAATCTTACAGCAAGCTAACACAGGTATTGCCTTGCAGTATCATCTCAGCTTGATCATCAGACTTCTTTGATATCTGTTCATCTTATGCAGAATAGACTCAAGACTGGTGTGATTCAACCTAAGGGTTTACACTTTAGTTCATTTTGCTCCTTCCATACTTGAACCAAACTTTGTTCAAGTTGCTCTTGGTGATGAGAGGCGGACCAAAGCAATACTTGAAGAATACACTGCCTTAATGAATAACATAACTTGGACTCTACATTGGGATGTTCAGTAAGTTGATATCAGTAATATTTTTCTCAATGGAGAGCTCAAAGTGCAAGTTTACATTTAGCAGCCTGAAGGCTTTATTAATCAGCACTGTCCTCCCTTTGTTTGCAAGCTTAACAAATCCCTTTATGGGTTGAAACAGGCACCTCGTGCCTGGTTTACTAAGCTCAAAGATGCATTATTGGGATGTGGTTTTATGAACTGTAGATCAGATGTCTCTCTTTTCCACAAAACTGTTGGTCCTCATATTTTGTTACTGCTGGTTTAGTGGATGACATATTGATCGTAAGCAGTTATGTAGCTCTAGTTCAGCAAGTTATCCGTGATTTTAACTCCACCTCTGCTCTGAAAGCATTAGGCTCAATTGGTTACTTCTTGGGGTTTGAGGCTTTTAAAAATTCCTATGGTCTTTACTTGACTCAAAAGAAATGCATCTTTAATCTTCTTACTAACACCAACATGTTGGAATGTAAGCCTTGTTCTTCTCATGTTAGTAATACAAAACCAAATTGTCCTTGCATAATGGGGAGCTGTTCTCCAACTCCACTCTTTACAGAAGTTTCATTGGAGCACTTTAATATCTTACACATACAAGGCCTAATATCAGTTTTATTATAAACAAGCTCTGATACCTTGTAAAAATTGAAAGTGTTTGATTAAAAATACAAAGAGCTTAATGAAATGACTTGTAGCTTGAGTTATCAAGCTTCAACAACGGCGGTTTATAGAAAAGAATTGTTGAGAAGTTGATGATTTTCTCATTAATTAATCAAAACAGAATACACATCATATATATACAAGATTAATAATCAATCTTATCGATCAATTTCTAACTAACTCAATCTAAAAATCTTAGAGAAGTACACATGCAAAATGTATGAACTGCCAGCTATTATCAGCTGAGCTGGCAGGCAGTTACTACCAGTTGTCATCAGCTGATGTTGCACATTCTGCACAGCTGATGTGGCATTCATAATGGCTACCTATGTATCTTGAGCATGAGTTGCTTCTCTTAAGGTCCACGAGAGTGCTCCTCCAGATCATGCATCACTTGGACACGTTCAAAAATTATGTACACTCATCTTATCTGCAACAATATTAAATTTTTTATTTTTTATTTTTTAAAAAAAAACAAACATAATGATAAACCCTCATTAAACCTATTCTATTTCAAAAATTAAATTTTCACAGGAAATATATAATTACCATATAATAAAGTAACGAAAAAAAAATTATATAGAACTTTGATCATATAAAGATATGTATTTCTTTAAATTATAAATTGAACTTTTTTTTTATTTTTCTTTCATGTGTGATTATGAATTCTATCAATAAATAAAAAATGGTGCATAATTTTCAACAAAAAAAAAAAAGGGGGGCAAGGAATATATTGACGTTATTCATGCGATTTTTTTTGTTTAAGAAAAATTAAGTACTTTATTTATTTTTACTGCCAATACCAATTATGTCTTGTGAATTAGTGAAAATGTGGAACAACAATAGGAGTTGTAAAGTTGATAACCTAATTCTCAAATGTCAGTCTTAATATTTTTTAATAATTGATGGATATTTTAATTTTTTTTTTAAAATAATCTCTTTGAGAATTCATAAAAAAATTAATTATGTTGTATGCTGTAACTTTTTTAAAATTATTAATTCGTCTTTTTATTTAAAAAAAATATAGTGGATGTTTATATATTTTTCAACTACCATGATGATATGAGAATTAAATTGGATGTATTAATAATTTAAAAGAGTTTACAGATAAATTATGTGAAAATAAGTAAATTGATTGTAATAGGAGTATTATTGGTATTATAATAGGTGCTTATAGTAATGACTTAATTTTTAAATTTTATATGAATGTACTTTTAAAATGGGTGTGTAAATCATATTTTTTTGACATACCACTTGCGGAGTTGACAACTCGAACCTGAGTCATTATCAGGCTGAATAAGCACCTTTACCATCGAGCTACATTGGGCGATGGTGTGTAAATCATATTTATAGGTGGTAATATCGGCACTCATATATGTTAAATTTATATGTGAGCATATAAATTAAGGGTGTGTTTTTTCTTCCTTTTTTTAGCACCCTAATGGCTAGCATATTATATTGTTACATGTGTCTACAGCCCAATATTGACTTGGAAAAAAAAGGTCTACACACCTATAAATTTATGAGTAAGGTGCGACTGCACTTCGCTATAAAAAAGAAAATATTATTATTGAAAGACTGTAAAAATTAAAAGACAATTGATAAATATTAAAAGACAATTGATAGAAATTAAAAGATAATTGATAGATTATTTATGATCAGCAGTAACAATGACACTGCCACCATCCATGTCTATGTTTGCATTCTCCTCCTCTGCATTGAATACTACAATACTTCATGCATTTACCATTAGGAGCATCGTCTTTTTCATGAACACATTTACCAAGTTTTGGATGTTCTCTACAACAAATCGTAGCTTGTGGGGTTATTACTTTCAGACTCGACGCCATCTTACAATCTGAAATTAATAAAAACATAATCAAAGGCCACATATATTAATTCTATTTGGTAACAAAAGCATTTGTATATTACATATACGCATAATATTATAATAAACAATTGATATTTATAAATTGTTTAAACAAAATAATATTGAACAAAACTATACATACCGGTATTGACTAGGAAAAGTATGAGACACACAAGAAGAACACATGACACAACCTTGACTTGAGCCATCATATATCAACTTCTTAATAATATTTGCGAACTTTTATTTATTTCTTTCTGTAAGTGTAAATTCTTTTATGTATGTATTGTTTATATAGTGAAAATCATTGTAGGTACTTATTAATCAATTTTAATGGCTTGTAAGGAAATTTATGGATATTGATTTTAATATATGGTATTATTTCTTTTTTTCCTAGTTTTCTCCTTTTCTAATATGTAACGTCCAAGGAATTTGGTCTATTTTGAAAATCATGGATTTTATATTTTCCTTATTCTGTTCAAAATATTTAAAGCAGATAGTAAATTAGGAAATTAGCTAGAGAAAGAAAGATTAACATAATGCGTTATTTCTTTTTTCCCAGTTTTCTCCTTTTCTAATGGGTAACTTCCATGAAATTTGGCCTATTTTGAAAATCATTAATGTTATATTTTTCCTTTTATAATATAATTCGCATACGGCATATTGATTTCATTAACATTTCTAAAACAATTTAAAGATTTATTAGTGATGTTAAACTATTACCTTATATGTTTTATTTAAAAATAATAATAATGTTTATCTAAAAAAGAAAAAATCATTACTTTTCTAATTTAGTTCTTATACATGCATACTAATACTATGCCAGGTAATATATTTATTTCCTTATTAATTAATTTTCCTTTTGAGCAATCTCTATTGCTTAACTAGCTTGATGGATGTGATGTAATCTTTGAATATTCTTATATGTACCAATTGAAAATAATGATACAAAAAATTAAGTTAAAAGCATAAGGGGTCGTTTGTTTTTTTCCAGTTATAACTTATTGAGTCTGATTTGGACACATTAAGATATTTTTATTTGTTTTTTTTAAGTGGTCAAACAGCTTAAAAATACTAAAAAACAACTTTTTTTTTTTTTTTTGATTTCAACAAAACTTCTATTACAGAAGACCAACAAGAAAGCTAGGTTCAGGATTGAACCAACAAAATTCCTCCTTAGAGGAAAATGCGAGGGAAGCAAGAGAATGTGCCATTCCATTCCTTGAACGAGGAATGGCATGACAGTTGGAAACTCCCACAACCCTAAATAAAGCCTTAACATCAGAAACAATAGGGTCCATAACAGAACTAGGAAGAGAGTTAAACACCCTAGCTACAACATTAACAGCATCTAACTCAACCCACTCGATGAACAGGTTCAACTCCTTCGCCAGCAGCAACCCCTCTCGCAACGCCAGCATCTCGCCCAGCTCAGTAGGAAAAAACCCCAAGAGGGGCTTGGCAGAAGCTGCAACAACCTTGCCCTGAGAATCGCGCACCACTGCACCAGAACCCAACACAGAACAACCAGGCTTCACTGCTGCATCGGTATTCAACTTCAGGGAGCCCGCGGGAGGAGGTGACCACGGAGAAGAGCAAGGCTCCCTGGGGGGAGGGGGAGGAGAGCCAAAGACCTTCTGGGTGCCCTGAAATTCACGAAGCAAGGAAAGAGACCAAGAAACCAAATCAGCACTAACCCTGGGAGATTTAGAATGAAACACAGCATTCCGTTCAGACCAAACCCCCCACAGGATCATACAGAACTCCTCGAACTCTGCTCTCTTGGCCCTAACAAAAACCCATAAAATCAAGTCAAAACAAGAAATATGGCGCTGCAAATTGAGGACATCCCAGAAAACAGTGGACTCCCAAATAGGGCGCACAGAGCTGCACCAAAAAAGGGCATGGGCTGAGCTCTCGGGAGCATCACCACATCTAGAACAACACGGGTCAACCACAATCTTCCTCGAACAAAGATTACAAAGGGACGGGATGGCATTGTGACAAACTCTCCAAATGAAGATTTTGATTTTAGGGGGAATGTTGAGATTCCAAAGTGCAAGCCACCATTTCGGGTCCGGACTCGAGGAGGAACCTGCAAGGGAGAGCTTTTCCTGCGCTGCAACTCTATATCCGCTCTTCACAGAATACTCTCCCTTCTTATCAAAATGCAAGATTAAGGAATCAACACAATCACCTAAACTCAGAGGGATTTCCAGAATAGAATCCCTATCCGCTGCCACAAAGGCCTGATCAAGCTTAGCCAAATCCCAAGAATGGGAAGAAGGGGAGATGAGAGATGCGACCTTAAAATCTTCCACAGGAGCAGTTGAGAAGGGCCTGAAGGTGGACGCCCTTGGTATCCAAGGGTCCTGAAAAGCCCTGATATCCTTACCATTACCAACCCTCCAACGGAGGCCCTTAAAAAGAAGACTCCTACCCCAAACCAAACTCCTCCAGAGATGAGAGCTCCCCTGCTTCAGCGAGACAGATAGAAAATCCTCCTGTCTGAAGTACTTAGCCTTAAGAACTCTAGATACCAACGAGTCTTTATTCATAACAATTCTCCACGCCTGCTTGCCAAGAAGAGCTTGGTTAAAAAGAGATAAATCTTTAAAACCAAGCCCCCCGTGGGTTTTCGGAGAGCACAACTTGTCTCTAGCGACCCAGGAGATTTTCTTATTACCATCAGAGGCACCCCACCAAAAGCCCATAATCATGGAGCACAGCTCATTACACAGAACAGAAGGCAACTGGAAGATACTCATAGTGAAGGTAGGAATAGCTTGCGCCACTGCTTTGATAAGAACTTCCTTCCCGCCCATCGAGAAGAGATTGCCTTTCCACCCTCTGATCTTACGCCATACCCTCTCCTTAATATCACTAAAGGTTTTCCGTTTATTTTTCCCCACCATGGTTGGAAGGCCAAGATATTTATCATGGGCTTGGGCATTAACTAGACCCAGGCAATTCAAGATACTAGCACTGCGGTCATCTTCCACATTTGGGCTAAAAGTGATATTAGACTTTTGCAGATTAATCCGCTGGCCAGAGGCTTTCTCATAGACATTAAGGATCTGTTTCAACTTCTCACAATTCTGAACTGAAGCCCTGCAAAAAACGATACTATCATCTGCAAAAAACAAATGACTCACTAGAGGGCTCCCGCGACAACATCTCATACCCAAAGATTGACCATTAGATTCGTTACCTTTGATAAGAGAAGATAGAGCTTCTGCACAGAGAAGGAAGAGATAAGGAGACAAAGGACACCCTTGCCTTAACCCTCTTTCCGGAGTAACTTCCCCCACCGACTTCCCATTTACCAGGAAGGAAAGCTTGGAGGTCGACACACAGTCCATAACAAGGGCTCTAAAGTGATTAGGAAAACCTAACTTCTCCAAAATGAACTCCAGGAAACCCCACTCTACACGATCGTAAGCCTTACTCATATCCAGTTTAATTGCTGCATACCCTATTTTACCCTTTTTCTGTTTCTTGATAGAATGGAGAAGCTCAAAAGCAACCATAATATTATCAAAAATTAACCGCCCTGGTACAAAAGCACTCTGCTCCGAAGATATAATGAAGGGCAGAATTGCTTTCAACCTATTTGCCATCACCTTTGAGACAGTCTTATAAATAACACTGCAAAGACTAATGGGTCTGAAATCGGTCATACGCTCCGGGTTTTTAACCTTTGGAATCAGGACAACATTAGTGGTATTGAACTCCTCGATTGAGCATCCACCATTAAGAACTTTAAGACACACACTAGACACATCCTCTCCAACCACATTCCAAAATTTCTGAAAAAAGAGAGCACGGAAGCCATCGGGGCCAGGGGCCTTATTTGGGCCCATTTCGAAAACTGCAGAACGAACCTCCGCTGGAGTAAAGGCCTCTCCCAGACTGCCTGCCATTTGGGCATTAACTTTACAATCAAGAAAAGAAGAGGCAGCAGAGAAATCGGAGGATGATGGCTGGATAGACCTAAACAAGTCTGAGAAGAAATCCAAAACCACACTAGACATGCCCTGCTCTGACTCCCTACGGACCCCTCTACTATCCAACAACGAGCTAATCTGATTCTTCTTCTTTCTGGCCGTCGCTCTTCTGTGAAAAAATTTAGAGTTCTTATCCCCTGCGAGTAGCCAATCGACCCTCGACCGCTGTTTCCAGTATAATTCCTCCTTCGAGAGGAGGCTTTCTAACTCTCGTTCCCTAGACTTAATAACATCAAGAACCTGTTCAGATTGCTTCCGATCGTAGAGAAGATTGATCTCACATCTTTTTCTATCAATGGCCTTCTTCAGAGATCCAAACTTGACTTTACTCCAGTTTTCCAGCCGATCAGCACACATAACCAGCTTATCTCTTAAACCTCTGCCAGAAGTTTCACTGTCAAAACCTCCCCAGGCCGTGCAAATCACAGAATAGCACTCTTCGTCTTTAAGCCAAAACGGCTCAAATCTGAACTTCCGATCTCCACCCCCACTACCACTAGGGCCATCACGCACAAACTTAGCTGAAATCGGTCTATGATCAGAAAACATATACCCTAAATGCTCAACTTTAATTCCCGAAAACAAATTAATCCATTGACTGGTAGCAAAAAAACGATCTAATCTTTCTTGAATATTTCTAGAACCCCCCCTTTTATTGTTCCAGGTAAACAAAGGCCCTGAAAAACCCAAATCAACAAAATCACACAACTCAACAATACTACGAAAATTAAACATACCCGGACCAATTCGTTCATTCCCGCCCAGCTTCTCCTTTATATGAAGAAGTTCGTTGAAGTCTCCGCCACACAACCAAGGAAGTCGGTTGACTGCCTTCAGCCGTCGAAGAAGCTCCCACGAATCGGTTCTATGGTTAGGGACAGGACAGCCATAGAACCCTGTGAACCTCCATTTGAGGTTGTTCTCCATTTTAATCACCACATCAATATGGCCCCTGGAGAAGGACAATACTGAGACATCCCACACATCATTCCACAATAACATCAGACCTCCACTTTTTCCCACACAATCCACATGCAGACCCCCCGAAAAACCCAACTGCACCTTAACTCTCGCCGCCCAGTCACCTTTTAATCTAGTTTCAGAAAGAAAAACTAGATTAGGCGATTGTTTCCGGATAACCTTCCGGAGAGCTAAGAATGCTCGGGGACTCCCCAATCCTCGAACATTCCAACATAAGATACTCATGGCTCCCGGCGAGCCTGCTCAGCAGACTCCGCCGACAAATCAGATTCCAGGAACTTCTGTTTCTTCCCAGACAGGTGCTCCCTTATAGTTTCCACAACTTTTCGTTTCCCACCCGGCTCTATAGCAAACACTTCAGAAAAAAATGTTCTAGCATTAGTACCCGCAAACTTGTGACTCAGAGATCTCTTAACTGGTTTTCGATCCCTCCTGGCATAATGCCTAGCTAGCAACATTTTCTGGATTGGGCTTGGACAACCTGGGATAAGTCTCTGCAAGGGGCTCCCCCTGATTAATCTTTTCCACTTCTTTGAAGTAGGCTTACCACAAGAAGACCCTACCATTACCACATCACCTTCATCACACAGATTTGACCCCACTATTTCCTCATCCATCCGAGCCAACGCCTCTGAGTGACCATCTTCCGTCGATACAACTACAAGACCCTCCCTAGATGGGGGATTCACCGGCTGGATAATCTGAGTCAAAATACCATCCTCCGCTATCAATGCTCTATTAGGTTCAGCCACCCCCAAATCCCGACTAGACATTCCACCGCGCTTGTCAGAAGATGTTGGGATAGTGGACAAGGATCTGCTGGTACCCTCTGCCCCTACTCCGGCAACATGCTCAAAGTCTTCTTGGGCTTTCGGAATAGCTTCTGAAATATCCTCTCCCTTTTGCCGAAACTTTGACCGATCCAAAGGTGATGCTCTAAGCCACCCCCCAAATTTTGGTTCGACCCCTTCTATAATATTTTTCCTCACCTCGCTGTTATAACATTCCCTGAAAGAATGTCCGATGAAACCGCACCCATAGCAAAAGTATGGGAGCCTCTCGTATTTAATAAGGGCCGTAATCATAGTATCAAAATTCGCCAATCTCAACCTGATACCCCTTTTCAGAGGTTTTGTAATATCAATGCTAACTTTGATTCTCAGAAATTTGCCCCACAAGTCTTTCGAATCAATCGGAAAATCAACAATGGTCCCAACTTCCTCTGCTATTAATCTCGCCACTTTGCAGTTCATACACGCCAGAGGGATATTGTAAATATGAATCCAGAATTCAGAAAATTGGAATTTAAGTTGAGAGATAGCACCAGGCCCCACCGGTTTCTCAAGAACAATGAGATTTTTATCAAAGTGCCAGGGGCCCCTGGACCAGACCATCGCTTTATCTTCAAGGGATTGGAAATGGAAAACGAACACATTATCACCGACCATTTCGATTTCTAATCGACCTACAGTGCCCCAGATTTGTTCGATGGTTCCACGGAAAGCCTCACGGTTAACCTTCCTCCGAGATAGAATTTTTCCAACCAGACAATGTTCCACACTTCTAATACCATCTGCTTGAACATCTCCTGCAATATCTAAAATTGGGCCATCTTCCTCTGATAAGGACAATGCTTCACAAAGCTTTAAAATTTCCTCGGTAGACATTAGAGATAATATACCACCTTTAACGGCACCAACCACCACTCCCAAGACCACACCCAGAAAAATAAACTCAAGCACACTGAGGTCCCAAAAATTCCAACCACACTCAGCCAACAAAATAGCTGCTCACACAATATATAGTGAAACCAAATGAAGTATGTTATTTTACTTGTGATTTGGAAGCAAATACAAACTAACAAAACCACACCACACTGCCAACAAACACAATCACCCAGCACAAAACCAACACCAAAATACCCACTGTCCCGAAACGAACCAAGCATACCCAGCACCCCACTACAAACTGCCCTTCAACCCCGCTCACCTACAACCAGACAGCAGCCAAGCGAGAAAGATCCCAACCGAATGTCGTTGAAAAGAACAACCACGCGATGAAGCCCCCTGACTAGACCGCCCCTGCCTATCCTCAGCTGCAAGAAACATAGCTCCCCCAAGCCACACAAAATCAACCGAATCAGACCACACTCGTATCAGAGCCGAGCATCACCACCACACCGAAGCAACAGATCCATGTACACCAACAGCACCAGTCGATCCCGAGCATCACAACCGATCCTCCACTGTTCTACGAAAATTAACAGCTCCACTGTTCTACGTCCAGTCAGGCCCGTGTATCATCACAACACCAGCAGCACCGAAATTTAACAGCTCCACTGTTCTACGAACGCTAGAGCTGAGCACGATCCACACACACATGACCCGCAGAGGAGATCGAGAAAGTTAAATCACAGCCGAACCTCTACAACACCAAATCCATGCACCCAGCACACCAACGCACCGGATCCGAGCCCACCAAACAACCCCAGTCAGTTGACCAGAGAAGCCACAGCAGCTCAAGCTCGCCCCCGATCTGAACCGAACCCAGTCCACCAAGGAGAGGGAAGGAAAGGAACAACGGGGAAGGAGAATCTATGGATCCAGACCTAACCCAGCCGCCTCTTACCAGTAGAGGTAGAAGGAGAACAAGGGAAGATGATGAACCCTTAGATGAAAGTCTATCTTCAACGTGAAGAAGAAGCTGCCCAAAGGGAAGGCTGCTTTTACACTCTGCTTTTTCAGAGAAAAAAACGAGAGGAAAAGAATACTAAAAAACAACTTAAAATAAATAGTTAAAAATATTGAATTATCACTTAATATTTATTCAGGTTTCAGTGCTTGTTTAATTTCTTAAAAAATTTAGATCTATTCAATTATCAGATAAAAAAAACAAATGATGTGTAAGTTGTAATTTAAAGGCCGGAGGAAAATATTATAGAAGTATTTTTATCGAGTACTAAAACAAATGATATAGGTAACATACATTTAGTTAATTAAGTTGGAATTACTTATTAAAGATGGTTCAGTATGCCCCTCACTATTACACTATTGAGTTTATGAGTTCGAATCATATCTCTATCCCCTAAATTTTAAATTAATTATAATAGTAAAAAGAAAAAAGAAAAAAGTAATTGAAACTCTTTAGAGATAAATTTTTTTTTGAACAATATAATTAGTTCGGGATTTGGGGAAGAAAACATGACTCGAACTCACAACCTCAAAGGTGTAAGTGTGATGACAAACCACTGGACCAACCTCATCTTGTCACTATTTAGAGATAAATTGATACAATGATATTTTAAAATAGTGAGATACTTCAATTATATATTTCCTTTTATTGTAACGGCTTTGGCTTGTGAGTGAGCATACTTTGACATTTGAAAGACTTTTTTTTTTATTTATTAACCTTACATAGTTTTTTAGACCTAAAATATTCGACACTTATTTTTAAATTAAATACTACTGTGACAACTAAGGGTGGTAATATTGAATATTGTGTTGTGTTTGTGTCAATTCAAATTCTTAATTTTTTGCTTAATCCGAATAGTGTTGGCCATGCCCGGTTCGAACAGAACCGCCTGTTCAGAACCAGGTAACCAGCTTTTTTAAAAAAAATTGAAAAAAAAATTGTGTTAGGAGTAAAAAATAATAATAATAATTGATTCCGGTTACGAAATTGGAACCGGAACCGGCTTGGAACTGCCGATTTCGAGAACCGGATATGAAACTGGAACCGCTGGTTTCGGAAGCGGAACCGGTGATTTCGGAACCGCGGCCGTCCCTAAATCCGAATATGGTCAGTTAAGCTTATCGTATCATCAATCAAAACCCA
Source organism: Xanthoceras sorbifolium (assembly GCA_003430845.1). Lineage (NCBI taxonomy): Eukaryota > Viridiplantae > Streptophyta > Magnoliopsida > Sapindales > Sapindaceae > Xanthoceras > Xanthoceras sorbifolium. The sequence goes on along the minus strand of CM010622.1, from coordinate 6,791,135 downwards.
AACATGACAATTAAATTAACGAGTTAGCTGATAAAACTTGTTTAATCCTCTAACTTCGTATCGTGTCGACAATTGCCACCCTAGTGACAACCATATTGATTGGTCGACTAGTGGTATATTCATCACATTTACACTTCAAAGTTGCGAGTTCAAATCGTATCACCCTCCCCAAATCCCGAATTAGTTGTAATAATTCAAAAAATTATATTAAAATTAGTGTGTTATAATCAAGGAAGTAAATATAGATACTTTAACTGAAATATAAATCCCTGATATTAAATAAAGGGTATCCAATATATTTCAGAATATCCAGCCCAAAATATCTTGAAAATTTCTGAAAAATTCTGATATTCTAGAAAATTATAAAATACTTTTTGTATTTATTTAATCGTAACCGACAAAATTATTGTTCACATTGGAATATTAAAATTTAGACAAAACCTATTATATTGGCTTAAGATAATTCATTTAATAATGTTTTTTTGTATAACAATCAAACACAATGGACTTATAACATCATACAACGACCAGGGACAAAGATTGTTATTAACATAAGATGGGCACCGAATAGGCAGCATCAGCAAATATTACCCAACAACCTTCTCCTCAGGCCAATATCTGCAGAAACAATGTCTTCCATTTCCAGGCAAAAGGTGTAAAGTACCAGATCCAATGGTATAAACCAAATGTAGCAACTTCAGACACTTGGAGAATAGAACTACCAAACGACCTTAGAATAAGAGTATTCTTAATCACATTATCTATATCAAGGGGCTTTTCATCATCAAATGGTAAGAACTTCCTGTTCTTAAAAATCGTTTAAGTAATAGCGCCAACACTTGATATCATAAGAATTGCAAGAGTTGCATGGTATCTCTATTCATCATTTCTTCATGTAGCCACTGAATTTAAGCCAAAAATGTAAAATAATAACAGTTGAAAGCAGTTAATTCCCACATAAATTGAAGAGCAAATAAAAAAGAATAATTCATCATCTATTTATATGAAGAGTAGACTAAAGATGAAATACTTGCTTCTCTTATTTACCCCTAATAATAATTTATATAGGAAAGGTTGTATTAATCTGTATAGTAGTATATGTATCTCAATGACAATACATTGACTATGACACATTTTGGGAACAAAAAGAAAAAGAAAAAGAAAATTAACTAGTATTTATGATAAAATGAAGTTGTTCTCGATTTCTTGAGACATTAGCACAGTTAAACTACTCAGATAACAAATCCCGAGAATGCAATCCAGGATTGCTGCATAATCTGATGGTAGTTCAAGTTTCCAACTTTACAAGGAACTAAAGATGATGATCCGTTTCTGAATTTATATATCCAAGTTAAATGAATTCTTGATAAATGAAATACAAGTAAAGTTTTATTGACGGTAAAGCTAACAAAATACAAGTAACTGACAGTTGATTGCATGTATTGTGCAGTAGATACGAGCATGGAACTTGAATTTTGTGTCTATTGCCATTGTTGTTTATTGCAGTTTTATATCTCGTATAATTAATAAGCATTTGATTTATAATGGAAAAGTTCTAGTAGCAGCAAATCCCTTAACATTCAGTTGATTTGAATACTTTTATTTTTGTTAATTTTGGTGGCTTGGTAATTTCTTCTTCTCTTTTTTGATATAAAATCTAGTTGACTTGAATACTTTGTTTTTTGTTTTTCTTCTTAATTTTGGCTTGCTACTCTGATTTCTTCTCTATTTCTGCAATGTGTATCTTCTCTTTTTGAATAAAATCTAATTGATTTGAATACTTCATTTCTTTTTTTAATAATTTTTTCTTTCTAGCACTATAAGAAAATATACTTATAGAGACAAAAAATATTTACCACTAAAAAAGAAAAATTTGTCACAATATCAATATTGTGACATAAAAAGTGTCACTACAAAAGTGTTACATTTAATCTCGTCATTAAAAGTATTAGTGGCGGTTAAAGTCATCTCATCACTGTAGTTATTGACCGATCATTCTCTAGAGACTTGTTTTATCAACAGATGAATTTTACCATTGGCTTCTATAGCATTAGTCTTTTGTGGAGAAGAGAGTGATTAATGCATAAGGTTTGGTAATTATTAAATGCTGTGGAGAAAAAAGAGAGAGAGGAGAAATTCTTTTAAAAATGTAGGTTTGTATTAATGGTCTGTTTTATATGTTTATTTGTGTAATTACACGTTAAACTTATATCAGAAGTATATAAATTAAAGGTGTGTTTTTTCTCCTTTTTTTAAGCACCCTAACCGCTAGTATATTATGTTGTTACATGTTTCTGCAGCCCAATTATTGACTTGGAAAAAAAAAAAAAAAAGTCTCCACAATTATAAATTTATGAGTAAGTTGGGATTCCACTTCCTCATCACAAAAAAAATATTATTAATACTCATGGATTAATATTATTATTTGAAGCATGTAGAAAAATTAAAAGACAACTGATAAATCATCTATAATCAGCAGTAACAATGGCACTGCCACTTTCCATTTCTATGTTTGCATTCTCCTCCTCTGCATTCTTTAACGCAGAATTTTGTGCATTTACCGTCAGGAGCGTCGTCTTTTCCATGATCACATTTACCAATTTCTGGATGTTCTCTGCAACAACTCGTATCTTGTGAAATTATTTCTTCAGGACTCGATGCCATCTTGCCATCTGAAATTAATAAAAACATAATCAAATGCCGCATATATTAATTCTATTAGGTAACAAAAAAGCATTTGTATATTACATATACGCATAATATTATAATAAACTTTTAATATTTAAGAATTGTTTAACCAAAATAATTTTGAACAAAACTATACATACCAGTACTGATTAGGAAAAGCATGAGGCACACAACAAGAACACATGAAACAACCTTGATTTGAGCCATCGAATATCAACTTCTTAATAATGTTTTCTAACTTAAATTTGCTTCTAGTGTGAATTCTTCCGTGTATGGTACTCTTTATATAGTGAATAGCATTCGAGGTAATTAATTTCAATGGCTTTTAATGAAATTTATGGATATTGAACCGAAAATGGTAATAACTTGCAGTATTATTTCATTTTTCCTAGTGTTTTCGTTTTCTAATATGAAACTTCCATAGAATTTGATCTATTTTGAAACTCATTAATTTAATATTTTCCTTATTCTGGTCAAAACATTTAAAGCACACATTAAATTGGAATATAAAATATATGTAGAGAAATATACCAAATATTGTGGAGTAATATAAATTCGCATATTGATTTCATTAAAATTTCTTAAATAATTGAAAGAAAGATTCATTTCTGATTTTAAAAAATCATTACTTTCTTATTTAGTTTTATGCATGCATGTGTAGTAATGCATACTAATATTAATACAATTTTACCCCTTTAACCGTTAGTGACAAACTGTGGTCAACGGTTAGTCAACCGGTCAAAGGGAAGTTATTGTTATTATCAATTATTCTCATATTTTTGTACAATTATGCCTATATACACGGGGGCAATTGCAATTACCCCTATTTGTATCCAAATTTTTATTGCTAAAAGAATATTATAAGTTTCCACTTCCTCACTAATACTACATAATTATATTGCTTTTAAATATATTTAGGAAACATAATTTTTATTTTAAGTGATGAAAAAATGGTCACTAATTGTGATAACAAACAATAACAATATTTGTGGTCACTAATGTTCTGGACAATTACTAACCAATATTTGTAGTGATCACTCATTATATTTACAGACCAAATTTAATTGTCGAATGATATTGCTTTAAGTGATGGAAAAAATGGTCACTAATTGTGCTACCAAACAATAACAATATTTATTGTCACTAATGTTTTGGACAATTATTTTTGGTGGTCACTGATTATTATTAGATACCAAAGTGTCGAATGGGTATGACGACATCATTGGTCTATAAAATGAATTAGTTATGATAATTTTTCCTTTTTTATATTTTTTGTTGCTAACCATGTAATTTCTTACAGTGTACTCCAAAAACAAACTTGTTTTCCATACAATCAAGTGCATCTTTATTGGCTATAGTCCTATTCATAGAGGTTATCAATGCCTCTATCCTTCTAGTAGGTTGTATATATCTAGGTATGCAGAGTTTAATGAACAAGAATTTCCCTTCACAGAGTTGTTTCCATCAAGTTCTCATTTACCTTTCTCTCTTCCAAGCTTGCCTATATTAGTCTTAAATTTCATTCCAATATCATATGTCAGTCCTAGTTCCTCCTCCAGTGTTCCTTTGGCAACTTTATCTTCTGTTGGTCCCAGTGGAGTTGAGAAGGTTGGTTCAAATCAATTTGTCCTATTGTGGTTGTTGATTTGTCTAAAGATATGACTTTCAAACCTTCAAATCTAAACTTATAGCAAGCTAGCACAGGTACTGCCTTGCAGTATATTCTTAACTTGATCATCAGATTTCTTCGATATCTATTCATCCTATGCAGAATAGACTCAAGACTGGTGTGATTAAACCTAAGGGTTTACACATAGTTCATTTAGCTCCTTCCGCACTTGAACCAAACTTTGTTCAAGTTGCTCTTGGTGATGAGAGGCGGACCAAAGCAATGCTTGAAGAATACACTACCTTAATGAATAACATAACTTGGACTCTTGTTCCTCTCATTGCTAACATGAATATGGTAGGCAATAAATGGGTATTCAGAACAAAGTATAATCTCAATAGCTCAGTCTCCAAGTTCAAGGTCAGGCTGGGAGCAAAAGGGTTTTATCAAACCCCTGACCTTGATTTCATTTACACGTACAGCCCAATCATTAAGGTTCCACTATTAGAGTAATCTTCACTCTTGTTGTGACACTACATTGGAATGTTCAGCAACTTGATATCAGTAATATTTTTCTCAATGGAGAGCTCAAAGAGCAAGTTTACATTCAGCAGCCTGAAGGCTTTGTTGATCAGTACTGTCCTTCCTTTGTTTGCAAGCTTAACAAAGCCCTTTATGGGTTGAAACAAGCACCTCGTGCCTGGTTTACTAAGCTTAAAGGTGCATTACTTGGATGAGATTTTATGAACGGTAGATCAGATGTCTCTCTTTTCCACAAAACTGTTGGTCCTCATATTTTGTCTCGTGCCTGGTTTACTAAGCTTAAAGGTGCATTACTTCGATGAGATTTTATGAACGGTAGATCAGATGTCTCTCTTTTCCACAAAACTGTTGGTCCTCATATTTTGTTACTGTTGGTTTAGTGGGTGACATATTAATCATAAGCAGTAATGCATCTCTAGTTCAGCAAGTTATCCTTGATTTTAACTTCACTCCTACTCTAAAAGCATTTGGCTCAGTTGGTTACTTCTTGGGGTTTGAAGCTTTTAAAAATTCCTATGGTCTTTACTTGACTCAAAAGAAATACATCTTTGATCGATCTTCTTACTAACACCAACATGTTGGAATGTAAGCCTTGTTCTTCTCATGTTAGTGCTATGAAACCAAATTGTCCTTGCATAATGGGGAGTTGTTCTCCGACTCCACTCTTTACAGAAGTTTCATTGGAGCATATCTTATACATACAAGGCCTAATATCAGTTTGATTATGAACAAGCTCTGATACCATGTAAAAACTGAAAGTGTTTGATTAAAAATACAAAGAGCTTAATGAAATGACTTGCAGTTTGAGTTATCAAGCTTTAACAATGGCGATTTATTGAAAAGAAGTGCTGAGAAGTTGATGATTTACTAATTAATTAATCAAAACAGAATACACATCATATATATACAAGATTAATAATCAATCTTATCGATCAATTCCTAACTCATTCAATCTAAAAATCTTAGAGAAGTACACATGCAAAATGTATGAACTGTCAGCTATTATCAGCTGAGCTGGCAGGCAGTTACTACCAGTTATCATCAGCTGATATGGCACACGCTGCGCAGCTGATATGGCACATGCTGCCCAGTTGATGTGGCATTCATAATGGCCACCTATGTCTTTAGGTCCACGAGTGTGCTCCTCCTGATCATGCATCACTTGGACTAGGCTGAATTGCTTGTTACTTTGAGCATGCAACTCTAACATCCTTTACAATAATAACTAGTTTGATTTTGGAGTCATTTTTCTCATATTGAAAAGTAATTTTATATATATTTTGTAAAGAATTTCATTACGGTCTTAGTCTCGTAAGTCAAAATAATGGTACATGCTTTATAATTCATAAAATTCACATTAGATTATGCTAATTTTACTATCAATAACAAATATATTGTTTCCCGACGAAAGTTGAGATGATCAATGATAAACCCATTGCACCCACATTAATGTAATTACAGTTTTGAGCCTCCCACTACTCCTAAATTTATAATTTTTTTTTAAAAAAAAAATGTAACTTTCCAAACTGAACATAAGTATTGGCCCTTTCATGAATCAAAGAAAATCCCTTTATAGAATTTGATTAAAGTAGTTGTTGAAGTGCTTTTATATTAACTTGATTATTTGAGGTAAATGTGTTACATTTGTACATTTAATATAGTTTAAAAGCTTTTACATAAATAAAAATGTTATTTTGTCTTTTTATATATCCAAAAGCCTTTCAAAATTTTATATATTTGTTAATTAGGAAACTATATACCTTCTAAGAGTAGGAGCCAGCCCAAACTTCATAGGCCGGAGTGACCCACAACGGGTCCAGTCCACGAGATCACTTACCTTTGATACCATACTCCGCCACCTTTGGTAGGGCCACAGTGGAGACGGTAGCAGAGGAGGAGGAGGAGGAGAGTAATCTTTGGTGGAGAAGAGAGTGATAAATTGCAGAAGGTTTGATAATAAATGCTGGGAAGCAAAAAAAAAGAGTGATAAATTGTTGTATGTGCCTAAATTACCATTCATAAATATGATTTACACACTCGAATTTTATTAAAAAAATTTAATTCTAAAAATATTCTAAAATAAAATGGTCAATATTGGACAAACTATTATAATTAAAAATAAATCAAAAACTATGTACACCCACTAATTACACTCATATTATCTGCAACTATATTAAATTCTTTATTTAAAAAGGAAAAATAAAAAAAGCAAACGTAATGATAAACCCTAATTAAGCCTATTCTATTTCAAAAATCAAAATTTCGAATCAAATATATAATTACCATATAATAAAGTAACGAAAAAAACTTATATAAGACTTTGATCATATGTATTTCTTTAAATTATTAATTGAACTTTTTTTATTTTTCTTTCATGTGTGATTATGAATTCTATTAATAAATAAAAAGTGATACATAATTTTCAAAAAAAAAAAAGAGTGAGGCATATATTGAAGTTATCCATGCGATTTTTTTTTTTTTGAGAAAAATTAAGTATTTTATTTATATTTACTGCCAATATCAATTATGTCTTGTGGATTAGTGTAAATTTGGAACAGCAATAGCGGTTGTAAAGTTATAACCTAATTCTCGAATGTCAACCTTAATATATTTTAATAATTGATGGATATTTTAATTTCATTTGAAAATAATCTCTTTGAGAATACAAAAAATAATAATTATGTTGTATGCAGCAACATTTTTAAAATAATTATTCATCTTTTTATTTAAAAGAAATATAGTGGATGTTTATATATTTTTCAACTACCATGTTGATATGAGAATTAAATTGGTTGTATTAATAATTTAAAATGGTTTGTAAATAAATTATGTGAAAATAAGTAAATTGATTGTAATAGGAGTACTATTGACATTATAATAGGTGCTTATAGTAATGACTTAATTTTAAAAATTTTATATGAATGTGTAAATTATATTTATAGGTAGTAATACCAGCACCCTTACACATTAATTTTATATATGAACACATACAAAGTGAAATTTATATGTCAACTTATAAATTAAAGGTGTGTTTTTTCTTTCTTTTTTTAGCACCCTAATCGGCAGCATATTATATTGTTACATGTTTCTACAGCCCAATATTGACTTTAAAAAAAAGGTCTACACACCTATAAATTTATGAATAAGGTGGGATTGTACTTCGCTATAAAAAAAATTATTATTGTTATTGAAAGAATGTAGAAATTAAAAGACAATTGATAGAAATTAAAAGACAACTGAAACATCATTTATAATCAGCAGTAACAATGGCACTGCCACCATCCACTTCTATGTTTGCATTCTCCTTCTCTACATTGAGTACTACAATACTTCATGCATTTACTATTAGGAGCGTCGTCTTTTCTATGAATACATTTACCAAGTTTGGGATGTTCTCTACAACAAATCGTAGCTTGTGGGGTTATTACTTTTGGACTCGACGCCATCTTACAATCTGAAATTAATAAAAACATAATCAAAGGCCACATATATTAATTCTATAGGTAACAAAAGCATTTGTATATTACATATACGCATAATATTATAATAAACATTTGATATCAACGAATTGTTTAAATAAAATAATATTGAACAAAACTAAACATACCAGTATTGACTAAGAAAAGCATGAGACACACAATAAGAACACATGAGACAACCTTAATTTGAGCCATCGTATATCAACTTCTTCTTAACAATATTGACTAACCTTTATTCGTTTCTTTGAGCGAGTGTGAATTCTTCTATGTATGTTATTGTTTATATAGTGAAAATCATCGGAGGTAATTAATTTCAATAGCTTGTAAGGAAATTTATGGATATTGATTTTAATATATGGTTGTAAAGGACATTAATCATGTTGATCACAGTAGCAAGGAATGCAATTTAATCAATATTGATCAGCTGCAACAGGGCAGAAAACAGAGCAGTATTGGTGGTGCAATATTATGTGACAGTGCCATGCAAAGCAAGACTTATAGTAGCAAACACAGGTGGCCTTTGTAATGCATTTGATGATGTGTATTCTTGCTTCAATACCTGCTGTAACAAACTGCCACCTTGCCATCCAAGTTGCCTCAACAGATTGTACAGACCTGTAGATGTATTTGTACAGCTGTTATTAGCTGACAGCTCTCATTCTCTCTCAGCCCTTTAGATCAAATTCTTGTCCTATTCTGCAGAGATGATTGGCTAGGATTTATTATTGTCTTTGTATATATTCTTGATGTTTGTTGTTCTAGGTTAATTAATGAGAATTGACAGCTTTTTCTTTCTCCAGAACATTGGTTCCTTTCAGCCATAGCTGAAGCTTATTTATAAGCATGAAGATGCATCTTTGAACATCTTTGTTTTTCTAATTTATATTAACACATTTTTACATGGTATCAGAGCCTATTGACAAACGTCACTATGGCTATCAACTCTCCATCTTCTTCTTCCATTCAAACAGTTCAAGATTCAACTACTTTCTCTCATTCTATGGATTTTCAATGCTTAGCTAAAACACTAAACTTCAACCTTCCCATTAAACTTGACAAAACCAATTATGTTAATTGGAAAGCTCAAGTCACAGCTACCATTAGAGCTTTTGAGCTTGAAGAAATGATATCCAGCTCACACCAGCCCCCTAATCAGTTCATCGAGGAGTTAGATGATGAAGGAGTTAAAATACTCAAACCAAATCCTCAATACAGAGCTTGGAAGAGAGCATATCAGATTCTGTTATGTTGGCTGTTGTCAACAATCAGTGCAAGGTAGCTTGGTCAAGTAAAAAAATCAAAGACCTCCATTGAAGCTTGGACCACACTTGAGAGGCTTTATGCCCAATAGTCTATGGTAAGGGTTCTGCAACTCAAACAACAGCTGCAAAATATAAAGAAAGATACTCTTTCCATTAGTGATTTCATAATAAAAATAAGAACCATTGGAGATGCTTTGATAACCGCTGGTCATGAAGTTAGTGATTATGATATGATATTGAGTATTTTGAATGGTCTAGGCCATGAATATGACCCTGTTGTAGTTTTGATTTCCTCTCAAGCTAAAACCATGAATGTTCAAGATGTTCAATACTTACTTATGTTACATGAACAAAGAATAGAGCAATTAAATACATCATCTGTCATTGATGTATCCTCGGGTGTCTCTGCAAATTTTGTGACACATTTTGATGGAGGTGGTCGAGGCTATCAAGGTAGAGGATCTAGACAGCAAAGAGAAAGTAACTTTCGGGGTGGAAGAGGAAGAGGCAGAGGTGGTAGATGGAATGCACAGAAATTACACTGCCAATTGTGTCAAAAGCCTGGCCATTCTGCCCTTCAATGCTAAAAACGCTTTGACCAAAATTGGTATGGCAATACACAGTTTCAGAATGCACAGAACACACAACATGGTAACACACAGCCAGCTAGCAACTCTCAAGCTCACTTGACACAGAACACAGCCTTTTATGCCTCACCAGAAAATGTCAGTGACTCCTCTTGGTATGTAGATAGTGGGGCTACCAATCATGTGACAGCTGACTTCAATAACCTTGCCATCAATTCAGAGTATAAAGGGAAGGACAAGGTGGCTGTAGGGAATGGTAAATAACTTCCTATCTCACATATAGGCAGATCATGGTGTTCTTCACACACTAAACCAGAAAGATTTATTGCTCTTAATCAAATGTTACTTGTACCTAAGATTAAGAAAAATCTTCTTAGCATTTCTAAGGTTACTAAAGACAATAATCTAATTGCTGAATTTTGTGATGATATTTGTGTATTTAAGGACAAGAGCACAGGGAGGATTTTGCTCAAAGGAACTCTCAAGGATGGTCTCTACAGCCTCCACCTTTCAACTAATCCTTCCATCTCTCGGTTTCATGCATTGTCAACAGCCTCTCAGCCATCTCTAGTTACCAAGTTGTCTCCTTCACACTTTCACAAAAGCAGTTCTAAGTATGCAAATTCTGGTCAAGCTTGTCCATCCATTAGTGTAGTTAATTTCAGTCATGTAAAGAAAAATGCTACTTTTAATGTAGCTCTTGCTACCAAAACAAACTCTAGTTTATGGCATGCAAAACTTGGTCACCCATCTCCTCTTGTGCTTAGTAAAGTTCTGAATTCAATGAATTTTAATGTTAATGTTTCAACCTTACCTTTTTGTAATTCTTGCAAACTTGGGAAGTTACGTAAATTGCCTTTTACTACTCACTCAATTTTAGCTAATTAGCCCTTAGAATTGATTCATTCAGACCTTTGGGGACCTTCACCTTACATATCCACCAAGAGTTATAGATATTACATTGTGTTTGTTGATACCTTCTCAAGGTTCACTTGGATGTTTCCTCTCAAACAAAAATCTGAGGCATTGCAATGTTTCATTAATTTTCACAAGTTTGTTGAACTTCAGTTTAACACTAAGATTAAGGCATTACAAACAGACATGGGAGGTGAATATAAAGCTTTTCTTCCTTACTTAACATCAAAAGGCATTCAAATTAGATTTTCTTATCCTCACACACACCAACAAAATGGTGTGGTTGAAAGAAAACATAGGCATATAGTTGAAACCGGCCTTACACTCTTAGCTCATGCAAAAATACCATTGAAATTCTAGGTAGAAGCATTCTCCACAGCAGTTTTTGTCATCAATAATCTTCCATCTCCCTTACTTCATTTCATCTCTCCTTATGAGAAACTTTATCACAAAAAGCCGAACTATTCTTTTCTAAAAACCTTTGGTTGTTCTTGCTATCCATATTTAAGGTATTACTCCAAACACAAACTTGATTTTCACACTTCTAAGTGTCTCTTTATTGGTTACAGCAACATGTACAAAGAGTATCAATGCTTGCATCCATCAGGTAGAGTTTTCATCTCTAGGCATGCTGAATTTAATGAACTTGAATTTCTTTTCCATGATCTTTTTCCTTCCACCACTACCTCTTACTGTCACCATTACATTCCTAGTCTGCATATATCCTTTCTTCATCCAGCACAGGTTCCATCTGATGGTGTTCCTTTGACAGAATCTGTTCCTGCAAACGTTGGTGCTAAAACTATTCGAACACACTCAACAGGTTCTCCTCCAGCAGGTTCTCCTCACATGGTTGTTGATTTATCTAATGCTAATTTTGTTAATCCTTCCAATTTACATCTTCAGCAGCCACATATTAGTTCACATATTACTTTGCAAAATGGTATGACTGTCTCTTCTCATTCTATGCAAACCAGATTGAGAACAAATGCTATCAAACCAAAGGCCTACAATTCACTGCATACTGCCTCTTCTCTATTGGAACCAAAATCAGTTCAAGCTGCTCTTGGTGATGCAAAATGGTCCAAGGCCATGTTTGAGGAGTATACAACCTTGATGCAAAACAAAACTTGGTCTCTTGTTCCTCCTTCCAATGATATGAATATTCTTGGCAACAAATGGGTATTCATAACTAAATATCACCCTGATGGTTCAGTCTTCAAGTTCAAAGCTCGATTGGTGGCAAAGGGGTTTCATCAAACCCCTGGCCTAGACTTTTTTGATACTTACAGTCCAGTCATCAAGGCCTCTACTATAAGGGTTATTTTTACTCTTACAGTGACTTATAGCTGGGACATTCAACAGGTGGACATCAATAATGCTTTCCTCAATGGAGAGCTTCAAGAGACAATCTACATGGAGCAGCCTGCAGGTTTTGTTGATCAACAACATCCATCCTTTGTTTGCAAGCTTCATAAAGCTCTTTATGGATTGAAACAGGCTCCTCGAGCTTGGTTCTCAAAACTGAGGGGAGCACAACTTGGTTGGGGTTTTATCAACTCAAGGTCTGATGTCAGTTTATTTTATAAGACAGTTGGCTCTCATCTTTTGCTACTACTTGTTTACGTGGATGACATCTTAATCACAGGTAGCAGTTCAGCTCTTATTCACAAACTCATTAGTGATCTTAACTCTACCTTTGCTCTTAAAACTCTTGGTTCTGTCAATTATTTCTTGGGACTTGAAGCTCTAAGGAACTCTTCTGGTTTGCTTTTGACTCAAACTAAATATGTTACTGATTTTCTCAACAAAACAAACATGCTCTCTAGTAAACCTTGTGCAACTCCTATCGGTTTTGGCACCAAGTTATCCTTACATGATGGTGAACTATTCCCGGATCCCTTTCTATATCGAAGTGTTATTGGTGCTCTCTAATACTTAACACACACCAGGCCTGACATCAGTTTCATTGTTAATAAGCTGAGTCAGTTCTTGAAGGCTCCCATCATTGTTCATTGGCAAGCTTGTAAGCGGGTCTTGAGGTACTTAAAGGGTACAACATCTTGTGGCTTATTATTCAAACCTTCTTCTTCTTTGCAGCTTGAGGCCTTTTGTGATGCAGATTGGGCAAGCTCCATTGATGACAGAAAATCAACAAGTGGCTGCTGTGTGTATCTAGGAGGCAACCTCATCACATGGAGCTCTAAGAAGGAACGGTTGTTGCTCGCTCAAGCATTAAAGCAGAATACAGGTCTCTTGCTCAGGCTTCAGCAAAAATTTCTTGGCTACAATCTCTTTTAGCCGAGTTTAATTTTTCTTTACCTTGTTGTCCTGTGTTGTGGTGCGATAACACTAGGGCTAAGTCTTTAGCTTAAAATCCAGTCTTTCATGCTCGCACAAAGCACATAGAAGTTGATGTTCATTTTGTGCGAGATAAAGTAGCTGCTGGACATCTTGAGGTGAGATACATTCCTACTCAAGATCAGATTGCAGATGTCTTTACTAAACCTCTCTCCACAGATCGGTTTTGGCTTCT
>CM010622.1:6770016-6775016 GCA_003430845.1 Xanthoceras sorbifolium | reverse complement strand
TCCCTGGGTCGATTCAGTCGGGTCGGGTCAGGGGGTGTTACAGTAACAAACTGCCACCTTGCCATCCAAGTTGCCTCAACAGATTGTACAGACGTGTAGCTGTATTTGTACAGTTGTTATTAGCTGACAGCTCTCATTCTCTCTCAGCCCTTTAGATCGAATTCTTGTCCTATTCTGTAGAGATGATTGGCTAGGATTTATTATTGTCTTTGTTTATATTCTTGATGTTTGTTGTTCTAGGTTAATTAATGAGAATGGGCAGCTTTTTCTTTCTCTAGAAAACTGGTTCCTTTTAGCCATAGCTGAAGCTTATTTACAAACATGAAGATGCATCTTTGAGCATCTCTGTTTTTTTATTTATATTTAACACATTTTTACAAAGGTATTATTTCTTTTTTCCTAGTTTTCTCCTTTTCTAATATGTAAAGTCCAAGGAATTTGGTCTATTTTGAAAAATAATGGATTTTATATTTTCCTTATTCTGATCAAAAAATTTAAAGCATATATTAAATTAAGAAATTAGCTAGAGAAAGAAAGATTAACAGACTCTATTATTTCTTTTTTCCTAGTTTTATCTTTTTCTAATGTGTAACTTCCATGAAATTTGGCCTATTTTGAAAATCATTAATGTTATATTTTTCCTTTTATAATATAATTCGCATACGGCATATTGTTTTCATTAAAATTTCTAAAACAATTTAAAGATTTATTAGTGTTGTTAAACTATTACCTTATATGTTTTACTTAAAAAAATCATGTTTATCAGAAAAAGAAAAAAATAATTTCTTTCTAATTTAGTTTTGATACATGCAAACTAATACTATGCCAGGTAATATATTTCCTTGTTAGTTAATTTTCCTTTTGAGCAATCTCAATTACTTAACTAGCATGATGGATGTGATGTGATCTTTGAATATTCTTAAAATGTACCAATTGAAAATAATGATAAAAAAAAAATTAACTTAAAAGAATAAGTTGTAAGTTGTAACATACTACAATTTATAAGTTCTAATTTAAAGGCCGGACGAAAATATTATAGGAGCATTTTTATCGACTACTACAAAAAAAAAATGATATAGGTACTATACATTTTAGTTATTATTATTATTATTATTTTTTGAAATAGCATACATTTTAGTTATTTAAGTTGGAATTACTTATTAAAGATTGTTAAGTATACCCCTTACAGTTACACTATTGAGTTTGTGAGTTTGTGAATTTGAATCGTGTCTTCATCATCTAAATTCTAAATTAATTATAATAAGAAAAAAAAAGAAATTGAAACTATTTAGAGATAATTAATTATATTAATTTGAAATTTGAAAGACTTTTTTTTCTTTTATTTTTATTTTAATTAACCTTACATAGTTTTTCAAATCTAAAATATTCGACACTAAAGTTTAAATTAAATACTACTGTGTCAACTAAGGGTGGTAATATGGAATATCGTGTTGTGTTTGTATTAATTCAAATGTGTCCCATTAATTTTTTGCTCAATTCGAACATGATCTGTTAAGCTTATCGCATCACAAATCAAAACTCAAACACGACTATTAAATTAACGGATTACCCAATAAAATTTGTTTCACCCACTAATTTTGTGTCGTGCCGACAATTGCCACCCTAATAACAATCATATTGATTGGAAAAGCCCTTCTTATACTAATAATTTTTGAGTAAATGGGACTCAAATCCCCCCATTAAAAAGGATAGAAAATTCACAATTAATTATATCAAAATTGGTGTGTTATAATTAAGGAATTAAATATCAATACTTTTATCGAAATATGTGCCGATATCATTCATATTTTAGGGGGATTATATCAAAACAAGGGAATATTAGCTAATATATTTTAAAATATTCGGCTGTATCCCGAAATATCTTGAAAATTTTTAAAAAATCTAGATATTTTAAAAAACTTTAAAATACTTTTTATATTTATTTAATCTTAATCGTCAAAATTATTTTTTACATAGGAATATTAAAATTTAGACAAAACCTATTATATCAGCTTAAGATATTATTCATGTAATAATATTTTTTTTTTATAACAATCAAACGCAATGTAGTATAAAATTCCTAATAAAATAAAATTTCGTTTAAAGATTAAAGAATGCTGACAAATTTGATATTTTATTTAAAAATGTTATTGTTATTAGGGAATGAGCTTGGGCCCCATCTACAAATGATGTACGACGGAGAGGATAAGTCCTACACACAACGCTTTCCATTAAAATAATTTTATAATTTTAAATAATTAATTTAATTTATTTATTTTAATTATGTCTTCCACTAAGTAAAAGCAGACTGACTTTTCAACTAATTACTAACTGCCATTTCATTTTTTTTTACCGTGTTTAGTAGTTGTGATTTCATTTCTCAGCATATTCGGCTACTTCCCATCAATTTTCTTATTCAAATAAATAATTTACTGTGTTTTTATTTCAGGTTTTTTTCTTTTTTTTTGTTTCAAAAGTTTCTAATATCAAGTTATCAATGCAATCTTAAATTATTTTTTTGTAATATCAATATAAAACTATGGATTGCTTTAAGAAGTAAGGAGATAATCAAGTAGTTGTAAATGATAAGCCTTGTCTAAACAACAATCACAAAGAATTGGAAAAATATACATTCATGATTCATCAATTGCTGATCACCATGGAATAAATCTGACTAAATCTGATGTTTCTAACGAATTTCAATATATAATCTGATGAATTCTTAGATCACCGGTATTCAACCCAAAACATGAAGATCAATCATGTCAACCTAAAGAGTACAAACCTTGTAAGATGTAATTATACATCTGTTTAGAATACATGTTGATGCTCAATCTTTTCATGAAATAAACACACTTCCATTAGATTTTGCGGTTAATGATATGTTCTCCCAACAAAATATATATAGTCATATAGAAAATCATCTAAAACATTGTACTTTATAATAATAATAAAAATAAAACAAGGAGAGCCTAAATGTTCTCAAGGGGCACAGAAAAACACCACTCTAGATGAAACCAAATGGTACCCATTGGAAGTAGAGGCCATACTTCCATCAAATCATCTCTACTCAAAAGCTTCTCATCTTCGAATTTTAAGAAGCTCTCAATCTTGAAATCGTTCAAGTGATGGCGCCAACACTTGATATGGTAAGAATCACAGCAACTGACATCTCTATTCACCATCTCCTTATGTAGCCACGATAAATCAAGCAAAAATCATCTTAACACTATGACAGTATAACCTTTCAGTGGACCAAGGATTACACATTTTACAAGTGTAAGCTGTTGAAGACTTGGAACACGGATTTCGATGCGTTCAAAAATAGATGGGGATACATTAATATTAATAATCTTTAGTTTGCAAGCTTCAGAGATATAAATACATTTCTTACCATGACAGTCTAATACAGACAACTCTTCAAGCATTAGGCATTCACTAGCAAGCTTCTGAATCATCTCTCCATCTACACAAACTCGTACCAGAGTTAGAATTCTAAGTGAATGCAACCTCATAGTATCAGAGGGCAGCTTCAACTTACAACCACATAGCTTCAAATTAGTAACCCGTTTAGCAGAATAGATTACGGGAAGCAAAGTGTACATTGTTTCAATATCAGTTTGAACATCAAAATCTAACTCTTTAACTTCATTCTTCGCGGCATATCCTATCCATACATCAAGAAATTGGAAATAATATCCAACGTTAACATAACCTATCAAAAGCCTAAATTTCTGCATTGACAATTTAAGCTTGCAGAATCTACGCAAGGAATCATCAACAAATTTCATGAAATTATAAATGCGTCTACGAAATTTTTTTTCCTGCCTTCTTGAAGGATTTAAAGTTGCTAAACGTGGTCCTACAAAGTAAGGATAAGATTCGATAAAATCCAAGATAGGGAATGATGCCCGTAAATAATTCCATCTCTTCGACAAAATACTAGTTCGAGCTACCTCTTTTGCAGAGAGGTACGACATAATATGATGAACAATAAAATCAGGCAAGTTAGGCAAGTTTGAGATTCTATCTCCGGGATGAATAGTGTCAACAATGTCACCCATAATCTTCACACCTGTAACATTCATATTCAAACGTTGCATTCACACTTTATGAATCATATCAAATACCCCAAAAATAAATGAAATCATAATCAATGGATTATACGAATAAGAAATCCAAAAACATACAAGATAATGGGCATCGATGAAATTAGGTGTTTGTTACTAATATGCGAGAACCAAGAGTTGAAGAAATTTTTTGAAAGTTGACAAGAATATAAATGTTAGTGATTGTCAGAGACTTACCAGTTAATGGATCACAAGACTTGCACAACTGTAGAAAAAGAAAAAAATTGTCACTGAAATTTAACTAGGGTTTTTTTTGTACATTTTGATTTTCGATAGAACAGAACTTGGTCAGTGTGCAAGAAGCCAAGAACAAATGAAATGAAATTGTTTAGATTACTGTTGTTGCTTAAAAACAAGGGCCCACATTAGGCCCAGTTCGGTGTGAGAATACTACAGATTACAAAACCTTATAACGATGATTTTTTTATTTATTTGCAATGGTTCTGAATTTTTTTTATATAATTAAAAAAATATCCCTTACATAAAAATAATATTTTATACTTTTATATAATAAGATTGACGCCATTGTTACTAATTATACAAACTCAAAACAATAAAACAAATACACACTTAAGCACAAAGAATAATAAAAAGATACATGAGATTTTACGTGATTTGACGATTAATGTGATCACTGATTGGCTGTCGGCTGTCACCTGTCTCTATCATTTCTGCTTTGTCACTTGTACCACCTGCTGCGGTCTCCTCTTCATCAGACTCCTTGTGCCAAGATATTGCACTGTTGCCTCTAGTAGCGCCTCCTCCTGCTCCTCTCTTGAGCCGGACCGAACTTCTCTACCAGCCTCTAACCCTTACTCCCAGGTTCTACCCTAACCAGCCTTTACATTCCCTAATTCGCCAACCTCACCA
>CM010622.1:6722516-6765016 GCA_003430845.1 Xanthoceras sorbifolium | reverse complement strand
ATAATATTGACAATAAATTAATAACTAAATAATTTGATCTTTGCTTCTCTTACCATTTTTCTGGAAAAGAAGACTAGCTGCTTTGCTCAATTTATCTAGCTGGGGTTGTTGTATACCTCTCTCTTCATAATGTTCCATTAATTCAAAGAAAAAGGTTAAGGCACCTGAAAATTACAACCAAATCATCATCTACAAAAAGAGAAACAAGAAAATTTACAAAAATATACAGTGTTTCCGATTTCCTAGTTACCTAGTGAAAATTGATGCTTAATAATTGCAGTTTATGCCAGAACCTGATGAAATTTTTATTGGAGCAGATCCTGAGACAAAAGACGAGTCAAAATTCATAAAAAACCATCCATATCATAAGAACTTTAAGTCTTTATATATGGTTTGATCAGAATGAGAATATGTACCTGCTTCATACACCTTGAGATCTGAAAAATGAGGAACTACAAATTCCCTAGGCTCCACCATAGTAGATTTGTCATGTGTAGCTTAAACCATTAACGTGTTCAGTGTATAAGCGCATACGTAATAAGAATATCCCGGGGTAAAGGACTGAACAGAAACAAAGTCCCAGTAAACATGAAATACAAGCTATGTTTAATCAAACTTTAATTAAACCATGATAATAATAAAAAAAATATATCAGGACCGTTCAGGATTTTACCATCTTGACATGTAGCTACAGGTGATTCTCCGCTTCCATTTGATTGATGATCCTTGCAAGTACAAAAAGATGAAAACTATAAGAAGCTAATCCACAGAGAAGTTTTTATGAGTTCATATGTTCATGTACATTTCAATAATCCTATCACCTTACCTGTTGAACTAGAGCTCTTCTCACTAGCTCTTGGACCAGGGTTTTTACCCTCATCATCCTATAGTTTCTGAAAGTTAAAAAACAACATTTATGAACCGTGATTTTGAAAGAAAATCGTCAAAGTGAAAGATAATGCAGATACCTGATTAGGGGAATCTTTCTTTCTTTTTTTCTTTTTTTTGGCAAAGATCGCTTGAACATGGACTGTAAACATCCCACTCCAGAGGATAATCATTTCTGAGATTCTCAAACAAATTTCAAAGATCGATATTTGGAAATGGGTGATTATAATACAGACAGTTTAGTGATATCTTCCTTCTACTGATAATAGGATTATTGTCATCATTATTCAACCAATTCCCTCTGAATTTAGTTGCACAGAGTAAGTGCTCAAACAGCAGAAACAAAATTGTGTTGAATAGTACTAACAAGTAACAACTTCCATAGATGGACTTTAATTCAATGGAAACACATTTCTCGGTAAAGGGCTAAAAAACAAACAATTCTTGGATATTATGATATATACAGATCAAGTTCGCCCAAATTGAATAAAACCAGTTAATAAATAAATTATTATACAGATTTTACTATTTTCGTGATGCAGCTGTACAGATAATTCTCTGCTTCCATCAGATGATTCCTGCAAGAACAAATTAAACAAGACTAAAATACGAAATTTACGCACATAAAATTTAGGAGTTCATCTGTTCATGTAAAATTCAGTCATTCTATTACCTTAGCATCCGTCATTTTGACATCATTATCTTTTGAAGTAAAGCTCTCCTCACTAGCTTTTATACCAAGCTTTTTTCCCTCTTCGACCCCAGTCTCTGACAGTTAAAAATCCAATGTTAATGAATTGCAATATTCAACAGGATAATCATCAAAGCAAAAGACAAGTAGATATTTTTGCGAAGATTACTTGAACACAAATCACAAACATCCAACTCCTAGAGGATAATCCACTTTTTGAGATTCTCAAACTCATTTGTAATAGCTTCACAAAACAAATATTTGATACAATGGTATTAGTATTGGTTATCTTCCAATAAAAGTAAATAATACATAATAGCATCTTAGACTTCAGGAACAAAACTAGCATACTCACAAAATCTTGGCTTTCCCATTGACTCCGCTTCCAGATAAAAAGGGGCAAACTGAATGTATAAGCACCTATGAAATGGAAATTATATGTAATAAGAAATTAGCACTTATTTTCTTCTTTTGGAAGTGAAGTTTCTGCAGAAGTCCCCATTTTTGAAAGCTTTCACACCTTTAACTGCTTTTCTCTGCAACAAGAAATTATAAATTCTTAGCATTACTCAGCAAAGCCTAGTAAATAAGTTCTGGATTAGAAAATAAAACATTCTAGGTGACGAAGACACATCATTAGACTAGCTAGCACGGGTTTTTGCTTCTGATGATATTCACACATCATCAGACTGCAAAACATCTCACTAGATCACTTTTGAAGAGAAGAAAAAATTTAAAAAAAATAATTGCAGGTATGATTCAATCTTTGTATGCATAAGATTGTAAACAGGTTATATAAGATATCACAAGCTACATTCTAGCTATTTCCTATTCAGAGCATTTTTAGAAACATTGAATGGTGAGATTATTTTGAGTACACCCACTTGATCAACAAATATTAACAAAAAAAAGAAATTACCTGTCAATCGAGGTCAGTTTCAGTTGTCTGGAACTCATCCTCCACGTCAGTATAACTTGCCAAAATATCCCGATGAAGAGAAGGTCTTGGAATCATCACTAGGATTCTCGATAATTCTGATAGGCATGCCAGAGTCCTTCACTGTCACCTTTCTATAACGTTTATCGAGAATGGGACAATCTTCAGTATCAAATTCCTTCAAAGTTGTCAACTGCAGAAGGTATTCTGGCAATGTGCTTAACTCAGGGCATTCCTTAATTCTCAAAGAACGAAGGCATGGCATGATTTTGATGTCTTCTAATCCTTCTTTTGTTTTCGTAAAATCCCACTTTTCCCAATTCTTCATATTCGTAAATTCAAGCGACAGCAATTTGGGAAACAGAATAATTGAGGAAGAAGATGATACCGATGTGCTACCACTTTCTATTCCCAAAAACTCATTGCCCACTTTTACCACACTCGAACCATTGATATATAGTCTTTCAAGAAATAATAGCTTCCCCAAAGGAGGCAAACACCCGCAGTTTTCGAGCCTTAACTCCTTTAACTCAGTTAACGACTCCATCCAATTGAGAGTCGTAAGATTGTTGTTGTAGCTTTTTATCATCAAATTCTCTAAATTTGGAGGTGGTTTGAAGGGTTCAACACATTCTTTACTATCAACACCTTTGAAGTCTAGACTCAAACCAATGAGGCTTTGACAAATCCAGTTTCTAGCAATCGTATGGTTCTTGACCAAATCCTCCCATTGGTAATGTCCTACAATGCGGTAATTTTCAGCCTTTAACTCCTTCAACGTTGTTAACTTCATAAGGTAGTCTGGCACTGACTTTAATTTTGGGCAGTTCCAAATTGTCAAAGATAAAAGACATGGCATAATTGTAATATCTTCTCTTCCACTTCTTGTAGTCTTGTAATCCCACTCTTCCCAATTTCCCATGTCCCTAAATTCAAGAGACTGCAGTTTAGGAAAGGCAATAACAGATGATATGCCATCACTTTCGATTCCTAAAAATTCATTATGCACTCGAGTCACCCTACTCATCTTCCCTATATAAAGTGATTCAAGACATGACAGTTTCCCCAAAGGAGGCAAACAAACAAACTTTTCCCAATCGTCGAGCCTTAACTTTCTTAGCTTAGTTAACGATGTTATTCTGTCGAGGTACATGGGGCTGCCATTGTAGCTTTCAATCTCTAGTTTTGACAAATTTGGAGGTGGTTCCAAGACTTCAAGATCAGTTCTTCCGTTAAGTTGAGGGCAACTACAGATCTTCAATTCATCCAACATTGTTAATTGTGGAAGGTAGTCTGGCAATGTCTTTAACTTATTGCAGTAACTGATTGACAAATAACGAAGACGTGGCATGATTGTGATTGCACCTCCTCCATAACCCCACTCTTCCCAATTATTCATGTAACTAAATTCAAGAGATTGCAACTTGGGAAACACAACAACAGATGAAGATGATGTTGACGAGTCACCACTTTCCGTTCCCAAAAATTCATTATGCACTCTTTTGACGCTACTGAAATAGCTTATAGAAAGTGTTTCAAGAGAGGGCAATTTTCCCAGAGAAGGCAAACGCTCTAAATTTTTCCAATCTTGGAGGCACAACTTCCTCAGCTTAGTTAACGACTCCATCCACTTGAGGGACGTAGGATTGCCCTTGTAGCGTTCTATATTCAAATTCTCTAAATATGGAGGTGGTTGGAAGACTTCAAAAGCTTCTTCATTTAAAGCATCCCAAAACTCTAGTCTTAAACCATAGAGGTTTTCCTTATTGTTGAACTCCGCATTATTAATCTCACGCACATCCACCTGACCTCTACATTCGATATCTAGATACCCTTGGAGATGATTCAAGTTTCTTAAACATTCAAAGCCACATGCTTGGATATCCCCAGTAACAACTATTTTGTTCAAAGTCCGTAAACAAGTTAATCTCTCAAATCCTTTTGGCATATCAATAAACTTTTCGGTCCCAGTCCCATAGTTTATCAAATGCCTCAGCTTCAATAACCTTCCTATTTCTTCAGGTAGTTTTTGGAGTCGCCAGCAATTGCTAATATTTAAAGTTAGTAGATTGTATAAAAAGCACAATGTCTCGGGTAATTTTTGTAATCTACCATTTGAAGATAGGTTGAGGTACCTCAAATGTATCAACCTTTCTATGCCACTTGGAAGTGCTTCGAGTAAAGTACAACTCAAATTCAATGACCTTAGACATGTCATTTGATTGAATAACTTGCGCAGATAAGGGTCAATCTCAAACCAACTTTCACTGTCAATTAGCAAGCTCCGCAACTTAGTTTCCCTGAAGATAGAGGTAGGAAATGCGGCACCTTCCTTAATTCTTATCATTGCATGTCGAGCTTTGAAAGTAGACTCTAATTGAGACTTTTTGAGACCACCAGACTCTATAGTAAAACATTCATTCTTTGTTAGAAATTGAGCAAGACCATGCATAATAGGATGCATCTTGCAACTTATTATACTACCATCATAGTCACTTTTTTCAAGATCTTGAAAGAAAGAACATATTACTAAGCCTTTAAAACATTTTTCACCAACTAACTCCATATCATCATCACTTTGTTTTGTCCTGAGATAATCTTGAGCCATCCATAACTGAATCAATTGATCTTTCTCTATAACATAATCACTCGGAAAGATAGCACAATACAAGAAGCACTTCTTCAATTCAAAGGTCAAATCATAATAGCTCAATAATAAAAGTGGAAAAATCTCTTTTTCAACCTCTTCCTGCATCTCACCATTTAAAACATTTTGCCACTCCTTCAATGTTGTTTTAGAGTGCAAGAGATTCCCTAAGCTCTTGACGGCAAGAGGTAAGCCCTTGCACTTACCTACTATTTTTCTGCCTACATCTTCTAAATCATTACACTCTTCCTTGCTCCTTCCACATAGAGAAAGTTGATTAAACAGTGTCCAACAATGTTCATGTGACAACATCTCTAGTTCGACCAAGTCCGTGGTTCCCAATACCTCTGCAACATTCTTCTTACGTGTGGTCACCAAAATTCTACTTCCTTTAGCACCACACTTAAGAGAGTTTTTCAATTGTTCCCACTTACTAGAACCTTCTGTCCATACATCGTCAAGGACAAGAAGAAATTTCCTTTCCTTAATCAACTCTTGTATATGTTTCAACACTGTTTGGTATTCAACTAGCTTCGGCTCAACACCTATAAGAGATTCGAGAATTGCTTTTGCAATCCTTACCTCATCAAAAGGATTAGAGACAAACACCCATATTTTTTCCTGAAAATGGTCTTTAACTTCATTATCATTAAAAACTAGTCGAGCGAGAGTAGTTTTTCCTAATCCTCCCATTCCTACAATGGAAATAATAGGGAGGGATGTTGTTCAGTTACCATTCTCACTCAGCAACAAGTTTTTAATTTTATTCTTATCATGATCTCTACCATGAGTCTCCGTTATATCTATAACAGAGGTAGTTAATTATTTGGTGTTCTAGCTGTCCAGTGCCCTTCCCCAAGCTAAAATTGAACTTATCTTTTTCATGGGCAACAAAATCAAGCTTTTTATTTAGATCTCTTATCTTCACAGCAATATCATGACTTATAACGACTCTCTTATAGCAAAAACGGTAGCAGGATATTTGGGAACATACCTTGATCAAAGGTGTGGAAGCATCTTCCATTTCCATAGTCTGTAACTTCTGAATCGTTGTGCTCCACTCATCCAACACATCATCTATGTCGTAGGACGTGTCTTTAAGCTTATCTAACCAATCTCTCACACTGCTTTCCTTCATTTGTCTGGACTCTGCATCGTTAAGCACAGCTCCAAGGGCCTGGAAAGTGCTGGTGAGCTCTTGGACTTGTTCGTCAACACCCACGACCAGTTTGACTCTTCCTTCTAACTGTTGATGAAGGATTGAAACCAATTGCTCAACAATTGTTGAAACAATCACTTCCGCCATATTTTGATTACTGAAAGATGAGAAATTAGTAATATTTTATGTAGTTGTGTCGCAATACACTTCCCATGCATGCATCCAATTTTTATAATGCCATGTAATGGCCTTTACTTGATGATGACCCAAAGTAAGAAATCTGATGCAAACAATTTGCAGAAGCAAAGTATAATGTCAAAAGTTAAAAAATTAAATTTCAAGGCAAAGCATATCTTCCATCACTGTCGGTTGGGACTTGGGAGAAGAATATTTACTCCAAGATTAAACAAGTTGCTTTAGATCATGTATTCACGTGAACCTACAAATGGCCCGACTAACAATTCTTTGCCTAGTACACATCTAAAATACATTCATTCATTGTCTAAGTGATTATTACACCTCTCTTCCATTTTAGTGGTAAGAATTCAATTTTCAGTATTGTCCTTAAGCAAAGTTACTGAAAAAATAAGTTACCTGAATACACTTCCAAACAAAATTAATTTATATTCAAATATCATAAACCTTTATTTTCTAAACTCTTCAACAACAAAACCATGTTATTCTTTGCAACCAATTGTGAGAAAGGGTTGATTTAGAAACGCATGATATATAACACAAATTAAAAGGGTATTTCTGGCAATAAATCCCACCTGTAAATTAATTAGTAGTCTTGGTACTATATCATAACTTCGCTGGATCCATCAATAAGTTTGGCAATCAATAGAGTAATCAATTTGACAAAAGGAGAAATGATGTCTCAATCTTGTCCCCATCATAAATCAGTGAATATTTATATAATTAAATTAAAAGTTGTCATTAGGTAGAATAGTACTAAAAATCCTGCGTGGTATGTCTAATTTCAGTC
This sequence comes from Xanthoceras sorbifolium, assembly GCA_003430845.1. Classification (NCBI taxonomy): domain Eukaryota; kingdom Viridiplantae; phylum Streptophyta; class Magnoliopsida; order Sapindales; family Sapindaceae; genus Xanthoceras; species Xanthoceras sorbifolium. The sequence goes on along the minus strand of CM010622.1, from coordinate 6,757,709 downwards.
TAATCTGGTGACACTTAAAATTCTATTCCTTCTTTTTTTTTTAATTTTATTTTATTAAAATATTAAATTTTTTTTTAGAATATTTTAATATATTTTGTTTTAACATTAAAAAAATAATATATTTCCATATCAATTTTAAATTAATATTAAATAGTTACAGTATTTTAAAAGAAATTAAAATATTTTATTTTATTTCAATTTCAATTTAACAAATTTTATTTTATTTTAAATGATTTTATTCAAATTGAATTAAATAATTTTATTCTATTCAAAAATTAATTTAATATAACATTATTTCGACCAATTCCACATCATAATAAATCTGAAATATAATTATTTTTTATACAATTCTATATAACAATAAATAAGAGACAATAAAATTTTTAATTAATCTAATCCGTACTATACCAAACTCATCACAGTACTAATTTAGTCTAATAATATCCAAATTCAATCCCATAGCAATAGTGCAATTTAATCTCGCACACCAAAATCATCCTCAGTAAACTGTTAACACTATAAGTTCATTGAAATGACAAAAACATCCATACGGTTTAGTCTACACCTCAAATTTACTATATAACGGCTACCAACAAGAAATATCATGATCGTCCTAATCAGTTCAGTCATTGCATATAAGCTTTGAGACCTGAATTTTCTTTTTCATTTTTCAATTGGACAAATTTAGACGATTTGAATTTACATGAATAAATAATTTAAGTCCAAACATACATTATAGTAGCAAAAATGCATAAAATAACACAAGGTAGGCACAATATAATTGCAGACAGAATTTTTCAGTTTTGGTATGAAATATGAATGATAACATTAAAGGGCTTTCAGGGGCAGTCTCCATCGTGTAATGCCTGTTGCGACCTAAATTCCTCTTTGGGGAGGGCGGGATTGGCGTGGAAGGCCTTTCCTTCTCGTGGAAGGAAGAAATGTTTCAAGCAAATGGAGATAGATGTGGTGGATCTTCGGAGGTTGACAAGAATATAGAGAAGCTATCTAAGTCATTGAGGTAAAGCTTAAGGTGAGTAGGGCAGCTTCATTGGGTCATTCCTTCCTCGATGGAAATAAAATGGGAGAGAGTTCAACCTCAGCGCCAAAACGATTCCTAGAGTTCAACCTCAGTCCAACATCCGCTGCATTGGCTTCGCCTTCAGTCTTCAGGAGCCAAATTGTGATATTGGTTGGTCATGCTTCCAACTCCTAGCACAAAGGATTGATGGAATGAAAGCCAAAAACAAGTAATTGGAATTCAACAATAAGTCGGTAACCATAAATAAAAAGTAACTAAAAAAATGATTTGTCTTATTACCTTAAATGTTTTCCAGAGACCCCCAATTCCAATAATGATTTTAATGCCTGAAACAACAACAAAAAACTTGAATAAACAAGCCGCAAGCATCTAAAAGAAGAGGATTCAAAGTCAAATAATTTACATTCCATGTTTCCATCAGCTGTGCAAAATTGAACTAATATATATCGATGACAAACAAACAACAACCTGAAAACAACTAAGACAAGCACTTAAAAAAACAAAGATCTTCCTTGTCCCAAACTCAATCAAGCAAGTTCATCAAATATTTTAATAAAAATACTGAATCTTAAGAGCAAACCTTGTCTTTATACAGAAACAGTGTTTTCAAGCATATCTAATAACATATTTTATCAAAGCTGTAGACTGTCTTAATGTAAATATTTTATATAAATATAAGTTAACATAAAATGGACTCAAATTAATTCAAAATCTATCTTCTATTTATTTTGTATTTGTAAAATTTATCAAACATATCATTGAAATTCATCAAGAAAAAAGAATTATATAGCGTAAAAAATCTCTTATAGGAGAAGTTTTTGAGGAGTCTCTAAACTATTTGGGTTGATTTGTTTTTAACTGAAAAGAGAGACTAAGAATGATCTTAAAAGAAAAATCAAAAGTGGAAGAATTGGGAATGGGATTCTTCAATTGAGAGCTTGGTTATCAAATGGACATCATGCCCAATAATATTGTCCAAACAGATAGTTTACCACTCAACCTCATATCCCATGATTTAAAGCTATGAAAATGACAGATGAAGTTAACAACGGAAACCTAAAAAGAAAGTAGATCAACAAATAAAAATATGCAAATGAAATAATGAAGTAGATTTACTTCGTTCATAATCCCAACACAGAACAGTATATATGATAAATTTAGTTCATGCCATTGAAAGTAGTTTCAAACACTTACCTGAGGCTTGATTCCTAACAATGATGACGATCACGGCGACATGTGCAACAGCAAGTCCATTTAGCAAAGCAGAACTTTTTGTGTATGATGCAGCATAGCACCCACCAAATTTTCAATCTAAAATTTCTCCCAACAGAATGCTTCATTAGAAAAGCAGAAAGATAAAAGACCCAAAAAAAAAAGGACCCATGCAAAACCTTTATTTGAATATACTCAACTAAAAAATATACATTGATGTAAAGTTAACATAAATCTCTTAAGTTGAGTTACTTGAGTCTACAAAAGTATATGAACTGCATCCATTTAAGTTTATATTTAAGTACATCATCGTCATTCCATCAAACATCTTACGTGCATAAACAGTGAACATTGTTGCTTTCTATGTATAGTTATACATAGAATCAATTGTATTGAAGTAAATAAATTTTTTTGTTATACATTTTTGTCGCATAGCAATGTTCGACAGCTTCAATGTCAACCAAATACATCAATAAAAGATTAAAAAAACTGCTAAACAGAAAAACTATAACAAATTCACACAACAAATTTTATTGATATTTTATAAAACAGTTTGCAATCACATCCAACTGATCACAATTCAGCTACCATAAACCAAATTGTCTTGTTTATCTAATTATTTTACTGAATGCTAAAACAAATGAAGTCATCTCATAGAAGATATAATCTCAAATAGGACCACAAATTCATGGACCAAAAACACAATAGTAATTGATAACTGATAAAGTTTGAAAGACTGAAACCTTGCATGTGTTTTGGGATCGGGCTTTGCAAGACTCTCGTTACTTCTTGCTGGGGGCTCAATAGGTGGCAGCTATGGCAGCATGGTGTGAAACCTGAAAAAGTAGAGAGAGGCTGGAAAAAATAAGAACATTAGGAAAACAAATTTAATACTTCATTTTTAGTTATAAGAAAATATAAAGCTGACTGTCATTTTTTCAGGGACTTTTAAATGTTGATAAAAAAGCACACCTTAAAAATTCTTCGATCACATTTGCAAGGTCTGTGGATGCATTGGAAGGTAAGGTTGAGGCCTGTAACCCTCTCTTCTCATTTCTGAAAGAAGATTTTTCAGTAATGAATAGATATGAACAGACTCTGGGTGATTTCCATCTGCAGCAGCAAACATATGGGTCGTGTTATGAATCTCAATCCAGCTATATCCAGGTACTTTCTGAACTCCTCTTTCTTTCATCATTTTCCGAATCTTAAGCACATTTCCCCACTCTCCTGCATCAGCATGTATGTTCGAAAGCAACACATAGTAGCCAGAATTTTGGGGTTCCAAATGAAATAGATGTCTTGAAGCCACTTCAGCTAGCTCAACATTGCCATGGATGCGACATGCTCCGAGCAATGTTCCCCAAATACCTGCATCGGGTGGAAATGACATACTATTTATCATCTCAAATGCTTCATTCAAACGACCAGCACGACCGTACAAATCTACCATGCAAGCATAATGCTCCAAACGAGCTGGGATTCCATATTCCTGGGTCATGCATCGAAAGTATTGAATCCCGTTATCAACTTGGCCAGCATGGCCACAAGCAGAGATTATAGAAAGAAAGGTGACATGATCAGGCTGGATTTCATTTTCCAGCATTTTATGGAAAAGAGCAAGAGAGTCCTTAAGGCGACCATGGCTTCCATAAGCAGCAATGATGCTATTCCATGCGACCTCATTCTTCCCCTGCATCATGTCAAACACAATATGAGCAAGTTCCAAGCTTCCACATTTAGCATACATGTCTATCAAGGCATTCTCAGCAAAAATGTCTGAGCTGCAGCCACCTTTGATCATGTAACAGTGAATCTCTTTCCCGTAATTGAGTGCAGATAAGTTTGCACATGCAGAAAGAGCTCCTGATATACTCACATGGTCATGTTTTATTCCTTCAGTCGGCATTTGACAAAAATAATTAATGGCATCCTCTGGTTTGCCATTCTGGGAAAAACATATAATCATCGAGTTCCAACAAACAACATCCTTTTCAGACACTCTTCCAAAAGATTTATGAGCCAGATCCAATCTTCCACACTTTGAATACATGTCTGTAATTGCACTCCCAACATGACATTTCCTATCTAGTCCATTCTTGAGGATGTTACCATGCAATTCTTTCCCCAATTTAAGAGCAGCCAAACCTGAGCAAGCTGGTAATATACTTACCAGTGTCACAGCATTTGGACTGATTTTCTCTTTAAGTAACTGCCTAAACATTTCTAAGGCATCATTGTGCATCCCGTTAAGCACGTATCCTGAAATCATAGCCGTGCAGATTACTAGATCAATTGTGATGCTCCGGTTAAAAATCTTGCACGCCATTTCCACATTCCTACACTTGAAATATAAGTCAATAAGTGCACTCTTCAGGAATGCATCCAAAGGCACACCATTTCGTACTATATAACCATGAATTTCCTTACCTCGTCTGAGACTTGTTAATTCAGTAACTGAAGGAAGAAAACTTGAAAATGTGATTGAGTCTGGTTTAACACCAGAATATATCATCCTATGAAACAAATCAGAAGCCTCATCCATAAACCCATTTTGCACATGCCCAGTAATGATCCCATTCCAGGCCACCAAATCGATCTGAGGCATCAAGTCAAACAAATTAACCGCATCAGACAACTGTCCACATTTTGAATACATAGCCAATAGGGTGTTTGCCACCGGAGAGTCAAACTCCAATCCAATATGTACAATAGAGCCATGAAGTTGGGTACCCAAATCAATCATTGCTTCCGTGGCACAAACAGACAAAATACCAGCAAATGTCACAGAATTTGGTTTGGTTTCACTACTTCTCATCTCTTTAAAAACCCTTACTGCATTTTCTGATTCCCCACATAAAACGTAACCATTAATCATCACATTCCACAAAACACAGTCTCTATGGGACAATTTATCAAACAGAAAACAAGCATCGCCAATACAACGATTGTCCATATAGAACTTTACCAAAGAACTCCTAACAAACACATCAAACTCAAATCCCAACAACCGAATTGTATCATGAACCAACCTACCTAATCTTACATTGTTCAAAGCACCGCAAGCCTTAATCACACAAGGAAAACTATATTTGTCAGGCAATGTTCCAAAACTTAACATCTTAAAATAAAACAACAAAGCATATCGAAACCAACCCATTTGAGAAAACACTCTAATCATCCTATTCCAAGGCATAGTTGAGTTCAATTCAAAGCGAAAAAACATGTTCATGGCATCTTTGAAGCTCCCTGAAAACACATACATACCCAGAATCCTTGCATTAAAGGTAGCATTATTTTTGTTGCAGAGTCCATTTAAAATGAACTGGGCATGGACTTGTCTACCTTGTTGTAGCAAAGACCCATCAGAACAGGACTCCAAGATCAATCCCAAATGACTCACAACAGCATTTTCAGTGTTTTGGGACAGTGAGATTTTTCTTGTCAAGATTTTGCAGTTTGTGTGGAAGGACTTGAATTTCAGTGAAGATAAATATGAGAAAATTTTGTGGGTCGGAGTTCTAATACTCCTTTGATACATTATATGAGTAGTTTTTTTTTTTTGAAAGCATTATATGAGTAGTTCAAAGCGTGTAATGAGTAAATACATTTACAATAAATACTCTTTATATATATATATATATAGTAAGATCTATTATAATGATACTCTATGCATAAATAATTACGCGTAGTCATATAAAATCATGCATCTAATTTGAGTAAGTTATAAATAAAAATAAATTCTATATTTTAATAAATTATAATATTTTTAGATTTTATCTTAAGAAATTTGTTTCACATAGTAATAATTATATATATTGTAAAAAATATATATTTTATTATATTATAAGTTTAAGATAAAATAAAATAGTTTTTTAAAATTATTTGAGACAATAATTTATTACTTATAATTGTTACTATATTTTTTAACTTACGGGTACATAATAACTCATCAGTATGGACACCTTCTTATTGAAATTAATAATTTTTGTAACTACATTTCTATTAAATTATAACCTCTTTATAGTAATAAAATTAGTTTGATTCTACTATTATAACCACACACACACACACGTATATATATATATATATATATATATATATATATATTTTGCTTATAAATTGTTTTTAGTAAAATATAATTATTTTAAAAAATAATTTTAATTAAAATAAAAATATTTAAACTTATCTTGGAGTAAAATAAATGTATTCCCTCATGAAATTTTTAAATAAAATAATTTATCTCTTTTTTTTTTTTTTTTTGAAATCTGACACCTTTACGGGTGAAATGATTACGGGGACCAACTGAGATTAAATCATACAAGTACGGTCCGGACAACTAATCTCAGTAATGGGAGACGATAACTACAGAGACCAACAGCCCGGACAACTACTCCTAACAATGGGAGGGTTCTACTCCCAACACGGGGGAGAGGTCTACCCACACAATTATATTTTTATGGGTAATTGTGGAAAAATATATTTACATGTACACACAAGGATTTAAACCTTGGTAGCTTGGATAATTTTTTAGGCCTCCAACCACTAACGTAAATGAACTTGTGTAAAATAATTTATCTCTTATTAAGGTAGAAAACATTGATTAGTTTCAATTAAAGCAAAAAAGTAATATGAAATATTACAATTATTTTTAAATCAAATAACATTACCAATTTGTAAAATAAGGAAAAAAATTGAAAATATGATCTAAACAACAAATAAATGCAAATTTTAAGATCGAATTTCACATTTTTGTAAATTATTAACAATTTTCAAATTCCATTTATACATAAAAGGTAGAGTTAGACTTATGAGATCAAATGTAAACATTTTGTTAAAATTTTTATATTATGCTTAAATGTTGAACAAGTAAACACTAAACAGGCCGTTTGGTATTAATTTTTATTAATTAAAATCAAATTATTTGTTAAAAAATTAAGTTTAGTAATTACAAAAAATAATTTTAATAATATGATTTGATTTGACAATAATTTTAAGAAGAATATGGTGAATTACTTTCATAATGTGATTATAAAATAATATTATATAAAAATAAATCTTTTAAATAGCTTAATTATTATCCTTAATTTAATATAAAGACACTTTTTTACAACCTTAATTCATATAAATCTATTTATTACAATCACTTTTTTTTAATTAAATATCTGGTTTGATTTAAATATTAAAGGGTTTTTTTTTTCATCCCAACACTAAAATCTTTTTTGAGAAATATTCGTTTTTTAAATTATTTTTTAATAATTTTAAATTTAAAATAATAAAAACAACTTAATTAGTCCAATTCAAATTCATTAAGTTAAGAAAAATTAGAGTTATTTAACTTTATGTAAATTTTAGTGGTTATATAATTGGGGGATTTGCATTTTTAACCCTATCAAATTTTGGATTATTATTTTTAGTTTTTAAAAAAAAATACTTTTTTATATTTTTAACCACACTAAGTATTGCAAAAACTACAATGACTTCACACCAACCCAAACCCAAACCCAAACCCACCGTGCATTGAGAGAAGGGAGAGAAAACGAGAGGGAGAATAGACAACAGCTGAGAGGAAAGTAAGGGCTAATTACACTCATTCCCTTTATTTTGACTTTTTTGCAACAGAAGCGGAAGAAGAAAAAGAAGAATAGACAACAAGTAAGGGGAGAGTAAGGGTTAATTACACTCATATCCTTTTCTACATAAGAAGATGATGATGATGAATAATTTAATTTTTATTCTTAAAAAAAATTATTTTTATTCTTAAAAAAAATTATTTTTATATAATTAAAATAAGATATCAAGGGCAGAATAGTTTTTTTGCTCAAAACGTTAACTTTATAATTAGTCAACGGTTTGGTCAACTTTTTTTATGGGAGGTTTGTATAATAAAAGGTAAAGTTGTCAGTATGTATAAAAAAGTCAAAATGAAGGGAATATGAGTGTAATTAGCCCGGAGAATAATCGCCAGCAAAGGAATTCACAACAATTATCAATAAAATTTAGTAAACATATACTTAACCAAACGTTTGTGATTAATTTCACAAAGGGTTATTTTCTCAAACAACAGTTCAACAAACAATGGTCTGATTAAACTTCACAAAAGCTTATTTGCAATACCAAACTAATCCTTAGCGATGCAACCATAGAAAATGTATTGGTGTATAATTCATGTAAGATAAGCTACTTTGAAACTTACATGATTTGTATAATTGCATGACTTGATAAATAGAAAAAATCTCAAGCCTTGTCAAAAGATGGTGGAAAACACCAATCTAGATGCAAGCAAAAGGTTCCACTAGTATCATCTTCAAGAGGCTTTTCATCTTTATTTGGTATGGAGCACATAGACCCGTAATCTTTCAAGTAATGACGCCAACACTTGATATCATGAGAATTACAACAATTGGTATCTCTATTCGTCATTTGCTCATATAGCCACTATAAACCAAGAAGAAAAAAGAAACAGATAAATATTTCGTTCAAAGTTAAGTAAAATCATCGTCTTAAAAGGTAATGATAATCAAGAACGTAGCTAGGAATGTAGGTCAAGGTGGGCTAATATATAGTGAGTCATACTCCTCAAAATATATTACAGAAATAATATATGCACAATTTTAATTAAAAGAAAAAATAAAAATACTGTAACAGATAAACATGCAATGCAGATACAAAAAAAAAACTACATATCTTATGATTATTTAAAATATCAAACTTATCAATTATAAAATCTGAATCAATAGCATCAGCAATTTCTATTTTAATATAAATAATCATGGAGTTTGCTAGAAACTATTGCTCCATTTTAATGGAAAGCAATGTCTTAAAAAGTTTTATTGTTGAAAATATTCGTTTTGTTATTGTTGTAGAAATAGGAAGAGTCAGCACCAAGCAAAACTTCTGGGTTCGTCAATGAACCCACGCGAACCCAACTTCTGGGTTCGTTGATGAACCCAAGTTCTAGGTTCAAACGTGAACCCATAAACAAACTCATATCTGGGTTTGTTTCTAGGTACGAACCCATAATCTGGATTCAAATGCGAACCCAAGTTTTAGGTTCAAATGCGAACCCAGGTTCTGAGTTTGTTTTTAGGATTCATTTGGTTCGAACACAATTCAAGTGGGGTTCAATGAACTCAATATCCATTTTAAAAAAATTATTATTATTTTTTAACAAACAATATTAAAATAAAATAAACTAGTAAATAATTAAAAAAAACACTTACCGGACAAAGAAGTGGTGACCGTACACAAATGAAAACATAATTGGACAAGGGAAGCAACATTGTTGTGAATTGTGAGTTATAAAGAGAAGGAAAAAAAAAAAAGGAATAGAAGGTAAAGGTTGTGAATTGTGAGTTGTGAAAAGTAAAGACAAAGTTGTGAATTGTGAGTTGTGTAGAAAAGAAAAAAAAAATATAAGAGGAGCTAAGCTTGTTCTAAATCTAATAGTAGAAACGTGTGAGCTGTGAGTTAATAATGTTGTAAATTGGGTCTTTTAAAAATAAAAATATTAATTGAACCGAGTTAATAATTATGTAAATTAGACCTTATTTACAAAATAAAAATATTAATTGAAATGAGTTTTTAGTGAGCTACAATATAAATATGGATAAACAGTATAATAATATTAATAATTTTTTTTCATTTTGGCAGGGTGAGCCTAGCCCTCACAGAGCTACGTCTCTGGTGACAATGATATCAGTATAACAATAGCCTCATATAAAGAAAAAAGAGCAAGTAAAGTATTTTCCCTCATTTTTTTCAAGTAAAGTGTAACACTGCTTATTACATTATCTTGAGATGCTGCAATTTTTATTTTTATTTTAACAGAAACTGGATACTTCTCTTATTTTCCCTCTTAATAGATACAGGCAAACTACTGCTTTCATATAGTACATGCACCAAAAAAAAATCAATGTTGATATGTTAATTGTCGCGGTAAAAATGAAAGAATTCCAGAGAATATATATATGAACATACCTTGATGAAGTCATTAGTTTCATGAGATCGCGGCAAGGAGATATGCTTTGGATAGCAAATACCAAGAACACCATCCAACAATGCTGCATAAGTTGATGGTGGTATTGTTTCATGGGATTGCAAATACAAATTTGTAGCTTCACAGGGCAGAGAATGTGAACTCTTTCTGAATTCGTCGAAACTAAATGAATTCTGGATAAATCACGACAAACAGGAAAAAGAAATTACAAAAGATTTTAGAAAAATAAACGTTATAAATTACATGAATGTTATGTGCATACCATATCAGAGGTGATACAGAAGGCTAGCTCTTCAATTTCGTTGGATACTCCAAGAAATTTCCTCACATTAAGGTACCATTGAGTGTCGGGAGCAACTGCATTCCCCTGCCGAACTTCATTCATAAAACTAACTTTCCATGGACATGGCGCGTTTATAGAAGAAATGAGAATTGGATGATTAACATAAGAAAACGACTGTAAATTAGGGGTATCAACATCAATTTCCTTCAAGTTAAAGCAATGACTAATATGGAAGTCCCTGAGTAGATTATTTGATATTGTAATCTGTTCGAGGAGATCACAAGCATTTATATTCAAATTCTCAAGCAAGGGAAACTTCGAGATAAGCCTATGAAACTCGCGATCTTTAAAAGCGAAACCTGAAAATTGCAACACCTTCAAATTTGGACATCCAGCCATTTCTATTACAATTGATCCTCGTACAGGTTCAGAACTAAGCACAAACTGTTGGAGACTCAAAACGGAGATTTCAACTCTTTCAAGCTCATCCGGGGATCCGCAAATACTGATAATCTTGAGTTTGCAAGCTTTAACAACACAAATATGTTTGAATCCCTGACAGTCGGATAGATACAATTCTTCAAGTAACGGGCTTGTGCACTGACTAGTGAGCTTCTGGAGCATCTCCGCACTGATGCAGACTTGGGTCAGAGTCACGATTTTGAGAGAATGCAACCTCATGCTATCAGGGGGCTGCTCCAAGTTACAACCACCTAGATTTAAAGTTATCACTGATTTAGCATTAAACAGTATATGAGGCAAAGTGTATTTCACGTTTTCATCGGATTGGAAATGGAAATCTATATCCTTCACTTCGCTTTTTATTATCTGTTCTATCCATTTATCAAGAACAGGGTTCATTTGATTATCATTAAGAAGAACCATCCATAGCCTACATCTAAGCATAGAAAACTTGAGCTCACAGAACCTAAGCAAGGAAGCATCCACATAATCTATGAACTCAATTATACCCAAACAGAACATAGCCATTTCGATCGTATCAAATCCTCCAGGCTCCCTAAATGCCAACTCTTCACCTACAAAGTGTTCGTAAGATTCACAAAAATCCAACAGGGGGAACGATGTCTGCAAATATTTCCATCTCTTCGATAAGATGCTAGTGCGAGCCACCTCTTTTGCAGAGAGGTAAGACATGATATGATGGGCGATAAAATCGGGCAAATTTGAAATTCGATCCATGGAATAAAAAATTCATCAAACCTATAAAAAATTAAATTACAATTAATAATAATTCGAATCTATTATCCTATAACATATAACATACAAATTAAATTACAATCAATGATTTTTGATCTTGTTAAGTTTTGACAACCTGATCCAATAATTTGAATTTAATATCTTAAATTATATAACGTATAAATTAAATTATAATTAATAGTAAATTGATCTCGTCAAGTCACAGCAGAATTAAACTAGACTGTTAAATTAAAAAACAAAACTAAAATTATGTGCCTAAATTTCATGTCATATTCATATACTGAGACATATATTAGAAAAATCCGAACCGTAAAAAGATGTGAAGAGTGACAATCGAGTCTTACCAGTAAAATCCGACGGTGATAAGAGGACCACCTACTCTGAATTGTGAATTGTGTCTGAGAAATCCTAGATAGGTTTTTAGAGTATCAAGATTTGGACAGAGGACGTTATAGTAATTTCATGTTTTCACTTTTTACTATAAATAGTGCACTTTGGTTGTGGGCTGATTTTTAAGGCCCAAATGTTTTGGTGTCCTGAGTTTTCTTCGCTTTTTCTATTTTCTATTTCTATTTTTTTAGGATAAAAAGATGAAAAATATAAGGTAATAAATGTGAAATATGAATTATGGGGATTTGAGTGGTTGAATGGAATCATCCACTCAATTTAGGGGGTGTATTCAATATCAACTTTTAATAATTTTTAATGACTTATGTGGATTTTAAAAGTTTAGGTGTATTCAATATGGATTTTTAAAGACTCCATAAAAGTCAATAGGTATTCAACATGGATTTTTATATACTTTTTAAAAGTCTACAAAAGTTTTGAGGTATTCAATATGGACTTTTTTAAAGTCCATAAAAGTCATGGGGTATTGAATATAGACTTTTATGAAGTATAAAAAAGTTAGGGGGTATTCAAAAAGTTCATAACTTTTATGGACTTATAAAAAATCTAGACTTTTGTTGTAAACTATAAATACTCTAATCTCACAATTTCTCCACCATTCACCTCACAAACTTTTGTAGACTTTCAATTTGAGAAGCAACAACGTATAGAGGGTGTATTCAATTTTGACTTTTAATGACTTTTACAGATTTTTTTTAAGTGATAGATTTTTATAGACCCCCCTACGGTTCAAGTTCTGGGTAAGCAAATCGTTTTTCTTATTTTTATATTATTATTTTTTTAAATAGTTATTCTTGATTTGTTGATTTTGATCTTATAGCTTTTTCATACAGCTATTTTCTTTTGTTGATTTTTTGTTTTAAACAAAAAATTAACAATGTAAATAGGACATAAGTTTAAGTTTGGTTATTAACATTTGCACATTGGTTTACAGTCCATTTAGATGCATTGAAGGCATGTGTAGGAAAAAAGTTTTAATTCGTATCTCCTTCTCCTCCACTATTTTTACCTCAATTTGCCTAAATTTATATGTTTATTATTATCAGCAAGTCTAAAAATAAATTAACTTGAGTGATTTGAAAATATAAGGATCAAGAAACAGCCTAGATAGAAAATGACACTCATTCTACCTGACAGTGTTTCAATTTCGAATTGTTAGACCATATAGCAATAGTTCTTCTTAAAAGGATCGATTTGGTTGGAGTGCACATACAAATTATATATATATATATATATATATATATATTTGTAAAATCTCATTGAAACTTTTTATTGTAAATTATAGTAAGGAAAGTGCATCTAATTAATATAATAAATTTACAACAAATAAGTCAGAAAATAAATATAATTTAGACAATCAATACATCATTGACATGCGTAATCAGAATAATATGAACTTATGCAAACAATTAGTAATAGAAGAAAAACAAAAATAAAAAAGTAAAGAATTTTATGTCCATATGACATCGAAATACATGCTTATTAAAAAGAAAAAAAAATCACCATGATAGAATAAAATCAAAAGATCATATCTTATTGTTGCTCAAAATTTAGGGCAACTTCACAAAAATAATAAATACAAAGAGGGATGTATCTCCCATTTCACTTTGTTCTTTCCCTAATTGTTTTCTTTTTATCGAATTCTTTTTCTCGTTGTTTATCATTTGGGTTTGGAGAAATATAGTTCATGAAGGTTGAAATTGTTAGGATTTTTTAGGTTTTAATTCTTGTTGCGGTATTTATTTTATTTTATATTAAAGATATTATATTAATGAATAATTAAATTATTTAAAAAAATTATTATTTTGATTGTTAAGTCATCAACGAGTATATATTATTTATCTAAAGAATGTATCATATTTTTTTACATTATGTACTTGGTTTCAATACACCATCCAATAAATTTTAATATAATATGCACTTATTTTAAAACGAAAGTCTATAAAAGTCTATAAAAATCATTTATAGAATTTCTTTCAACTCTATCAAAGTCAATAAAAATCTATTAATATCAATAAAAATCTTTTAAAATGAAAGTCCATAAAAGTCTATAAAAGTTTGTTAGAATTCTGTAAACTCTATAAAAGTCAATAAAAGTCAGTAAAATCTATAAAAATCTATCACTTAAAAAAAGTCTGTAAAAGTCATTAAATGTTAAAATTGAATACACCCCCCTTAATTATGTGATTCTTTTCATGATAAATTATACATGAAAATGAGAATTGGTTGTAGATATTGATACTCCTTTTTCTAATTTCATGAGTAGTAAATTATAATTATATGATTGATATCATTATGATAATGTTCCATTTGGAAGGTGTGTCACGATTGGATTGCAACGTTGGTCAACTTGGCTTCTCGTAGAATTCTTGTACGTGTTTTGCATGGCCGTGCATGGGGGGATAATTTGAAAATGTTCGATACATATTTTACTTTCGCGTAAAGCTCTTTTGCAGGTTGAGGAATTTCAGGAGTTAGCCATTGTTGTTTGGAGAGCGTTGCATTCTTGGTGCAAACTATCATGCAACTCATCCGTCTGCTCTCGATGAAATGGTGATGAAGATTCTTTCAAGATCAATTTGGATGCAGCGTTGGATTTGGTACACCATCGTGTTGGACTAGGCCTGATCATTGGTGTCAGGTGCTACTGTGTGATATCAAAAGGATTGATGGTGACTTTCCACCTGAAAGTCGCGAAGGCGTTTGCGAGCAATCCTTTTTCTGGCTCAATCTAACTGCAGAAGTAGGGATTCGTCTAGTCTGTTTGAAAACCGATGCTGTAAATGTAGTGAAGTTAGTGACTAGGGACTTTATGCCATTATCTGAAATTGGTTTTGTGGTGAGGGATATCTCAAACTATTTGCAAGATAGTAATCCGAAAACAATTGTTTTCTTTGTTCCTATATTAGCGAATAGAGCAGCTCATAGCAAACAATTGTTTCCCACTTTGTGGGCTCCCACGAAGTTGCAAGCAATCACCAATTTTGTCCAATAATATCTCGATAGAACCGTATCGATAAGTTCTACATAAGTTACTATTTTTACCTTCGTTTTTACGGTATTTCCTTTTCAAGCAGTATTTACAGATCTTGATAATTTTTAGTAGGAATTTCAGTTTTTAATAATTTTTATTTTATTAACTAGTTCTTTTAGATTTTGGAAATAACCTTTTTGGGTAACTTTTGAGATTTTCATGTTTTATTTAATTTTGGAATCTCGATCCCTGATGGAATCTGTCTTTATTTTCTATTTAAGTTAGGATGCGGCTATTCATTGTTACTTTTTAATTATTTTAATAAAATTCCTTCCTTTGAAGCAAAACTTAGTCATGGATTCAACTATCTATCGGTTTTCGCTTCATGACATTCGTCAGTGTAACTGAAGGAAAACAAATTAATTTTGTAGTATCAATTTATCATACATCAATTTCATTTCAATTGTGGCAGTAAAAAAATATATATGCTAAGTTCTTAAGCAGACAGCTTGATATCTTAACCTTATATTGTGCAAATGACAACAACTTAATAAAAGATTTTCAAGCAAGGGAAATTTGGGATAAAGCAATGGAACTCTTGGTCCTTCAAATTGGCATAATATAAATTTAAGTGATTCAAATTTGGACAACCAGCTTCACTACAAAAATAAATGACATTTTACCGTGGAGGAAATATTTTATAATCTGTGGTAAAAGTTATTACAATATTGTTGTAGTAAAAAGTTATGCCGCGGATAATAACTATTGTAAAAACCTTTTATCCTGAAGTATACGTGGCAAAAGATGTAAAATCTGTAGTAAAGAACTTAAAATGAACTTAAAATTTTTAATATTTTATTACGAATTAGCATCCGTAGTAAAAAGTCAAGGTAAATATAATATAATTTTTTTTAGTTCATGTCACTATATGATGTTTTTGGAAATGACTAATTAAATTCACTAAAAAGCTTCTGAGGCATCTCTTCAATCATGTGGACTTTGTTCAGAATTTGAGAGAATGGAACCTTACAGTATAGAGGGGTGCTCCCACTTACAACCAAGCTCTAGCAAGTTCTTGAAAGATTGAAAAACAATCCATAATCTTGAACACTAGAACAGTGTTGAGAGAAAGAGAAGAACAATAATTCTGGAAACTTCAATTTCTATTTCCATGGTTGATGCGAACAGTTTACAAGTTGGTATATATATCTCAACTGTAGCTAACCAACTAGTGTTAGCTTAACTAACTAATAATGTTACTATAGTTACTAATACATATGGTTTTGATCAGCTACAAACCAACATCACATAGTCCTATCTATCTGGACCATTAATATTACAAGATGATAGATGATGATCACTTGTATTGTCACCAACTCTAACACTTCCCCTCAAATGTAATTGATTGAGATCAGTAAGTTTGAATTTCAATTTCGTAAAGTGATCATCATCTTTGTATTCAGTGTTACTCCCCCTCAAACTTAGCTGATACAAATCAGTAATGAGTTTAGTGCAAAGCAACTGAAACTGTGAAATAGGAAGTGACTTACTAAATATATCTGCAGTTTAAGCTTTAGTTGGGACATATTGAATTTCCAGCTTTTTAGCAGTAATCAGATTGCGAATAAAATGAACACTGATTTCAATGTGCTTAATACGGGCATGGAAAATAGGATTGTGAGCTAAGGAAATGACACCCACATTATCACACCATAAAATTGGAACACTTGAAAATGGAAGCTAAATTTCTGAAAATGGAAGCTAAAATCAGTTGTTTTACTATTATCTATCAATGTGATTAGGATTAGTAGTTAGTATTGGTGTTTTTCATTGTGATTGTTATTCATTGTGATTGTTATTATAACGTTAGAGTTTGAGTCTTATCATCAGCTACTATAAATAACAAACTTCTATTCATTATTTTTTTATCAACAGTTCTTCAATATTTTTCTTTTGTGTGAGTGTGTGAGTTTTTTCTGCCTAGTGTAGTTTCCTACATAGTATAAGTATTTTAATTTGTTTTAAAAGTCACTTACAATTTGATTAGAAACTTCAAATTATAATGAATTATATTAGAGAAACTTATGGTACTGGAAAAAGTTTGAGCAATATGAATTTGATAATCCAAAATTACACTTGTTTCTTCAATGTATTTGCAGTTCATACATATTTTTATTTTACAACATATATACACTAGCAAATTTAAAAAATAACCATAAACATTTTCCCATTCTACTGAAAATCACAAAGTAAATTACTCAAAAATATAAACAATCTAATTAATGCTTGTGAAATTGCTCTATGAATCCATCCAATAAACACCCTCGTACTGCATTTTAAATGTTTCTTATTTTCTTTTCTTTTTAACATACATTGTGGAATTTTTTATTTTCTTTTCTTTTTAACATACATTGAGGAATATTATTAGGTTCTGTTTTGGACTAATAATGTTATTTTGGTTAACATATTCAGCAAATTCAGACTTCATTAATTTTTATGATCATCCAAATGAACCAATGCAAAATGACTCGATGTGGAGCTTCAATGGCAGTTGATATATGTACAAGAGGTATAACAAGTTGAACAAAATTTGGTGCTTAATAAAAGAGAAAGGAAACCATTGTTAGAACAGTAATTAAAAAATAATTCATAAAATCACATTTCTGAATCATAAACTATATTATAATTGATTTTTCCTTCCAGAAATGCAAATTTAATACTAAAAAAATTAAAACAATAAAATTCTACAAACTAACTTAATCCTTTACCTAAAATATTATCATCCTAGACCTAGGGTTTCTTTTCTTTTTCTAATAAATTTGCTTATTCTATTAAAATATCTCCAAGATTTCCCGTTGATTGATAACCACGATCCACACATAAATCTGGCATGTTCCATATGTCATCATCATCTTCAAACCCTAAAAGCGGATAAGTAGCATCATCATTTTCAAACCCTAAAGGCGAATCCACCATGTCCGAGTAAGTAATTCCATAAGTTGCAGCAACATTATTCATGGGTTGATTTTGATATTCGACCACTCTATTATCAAGGACGATGTTCATAAGTTGAGAAATATCAAGATTAACATCATTGCCAAAAAAAAAAAAATCAATAAAAAATAAATAGATGAAAATTCTTTTCCTCTGGTTCCTTCTTTGAAGAAACAAGAGCGTAAAAGCAGCTCTCCTTCGGGTAGATCTTCCTCCTCTGTGAAGACAGTCTTTGTCTAAATCTCCATTTCTTCTCCTTGCTCTCCTCTTGTTCTTGCTGATCAGAGGCGACCTGGCTGGTATGGGTGTTTAGACTTCTCTTCCTCGATCTCCCTTTCCTTCCCTCTACTGTGTGGGTTGTGCTCGGGGCAGTGTTAGGGTTCTTTCGAGCTGCTGGTGCCTCCTTCGATCTGCTGCCTGTAGCATCTGGAGCTGCTGGTGTGCTCGGATCGGGCTTGTGATATGCTACCGGGGTGGATCCGATTGGGGTTTTCTCTCTCGATCCACTTCTAGTAGAGAACGGTGGTACTGGAGAAGTCGGATCTGGCGGTTTGGAGCTGCTGTGGTGCTCGACGTTGGCGCTGTAGCGAGCGGGGTGGAGTGAAGGTGGTTGGAGCGGCCAACCTTGGTGTGCTCTTATTTCGGGTGCTGCTTCGTTTCTGGTAGGTGCTTCAGTTGGGTTCTGTTAGTCCAGCAGCTGGCGGTGGGGCATTGTTGCTGCTTTGTGGGTGCTGTTGTTGAGTGGGCTTGTTGGGGTCGTTGTTGGTGCTATTTGTGGTGCGGTTGGAGTGTTGAATTTGTGTTTTAGATCTGGTTTCTTTGTGAGTGGTGTTGCTTGTTCGGGTCCTGCGGCCTTTCTTGTGTAGGCTGAACCTGGACAGTGTGGTTTTGGGCAGGCTGAGGTGGTGTGGTTAATCTGGGTTTAATTGTATTGTTGTGTGGTTTATTTTGATTGAGCTTTCTATTTTGACAGTCGGTGGTGTTTCAAGTTCTGGTTTTTTTGGCTTTGTTGTGGGAGCCACTGTGTGGGTTGGATCTATTAATTTTTGGGGTGTGGTTCTGGTAGTGGAGGCCGGTGGTGTTGTAGCTGCGGGAGTACTCATAATGGCTACAGATGAAATTTTGAGGCTTTGCGAAGCCCTGTCCTTATCAGAGGAAGATGGCCCAATTTTAGACATAGCAAAGGAGGTTCAAGCTGATGGTATTAGAAGCGTTGAGCATTGCTTGGTTGGGAAGATCCTTTCCCGTAGGAAGGTGAATCGGGAGGCCTTCCGTGGAACTATTGAACAAATCTGGGGTGCTGTGGGCCGAATAGAAATTGAAATGGTATGCAAGAATGTGTTTGTCTTTCATTTTCAATCCCTTGAGGATAAAGCGATGGTCTGGTCCAGGGGTCCCTAGCATTTCGATAAAAATCTTATTGTTCTTGAGAAACCAGTGGGGCCTGGTGCAATTTCACAACTTCGATTCGAATTCTCTGAATTCTGGATTCACATCTATAACATTCCTCTGGCGTGTATGAATTGTAAAGTGGCAAGATTAATAGCAGAGGAAGTTGGGTCCATTGTTGAGTTCCCGATGGATTCGAGAGATTTGTGGGGCAAATTCATGAGAATTAAAGTTAGAATCAACATTACAAAACCTCTGAAAAGGGGTATCCGGATGAGGTTGGAGAACTTTGATACTATGATTACGGCTTTGATCAAATATGATAGACTTCCAGATTTTTGCTATGGTTGTGGTTATATCGGTCATTCTGTTAGGGAGTGTCACAACAGTGAGGTGAGGAAGAGTATTATGGAGGGGGTTGAGCCAAAATTTAGGGTGTGGCTTAGAGCATCTCCTCTAGATCGTTCAAAGCCTAGGCAACGGGGAGAGGAGACATCAGCAGCAAAACCGAAGGCCTATGAAGATTTTGAGGATGTTGTTGAAGCAGGTGCAGAGGGTGCCAGTAGAATTGTTATTACTGCTCCAATATCTTCTGACAAACGGGAAGGTAAATCCAATCGGGATATTGA
Organism: Xanthoceras sorbifolium; assembly: GCA_003430845.1. NCBI lineage: Eukaryota > Viridiplantae > Streptophyta > Magnoliopsida > Sapindales > Sapindaceae > Xanthoceras > Xanthoceras sorbifolium. Next base: position 6,737,561 of record CM010622.1, on the reverse strand, counting down.
GGCCTCCCCATCAGCCCTGAATAGTGCAGTGAGACAGAAGGGTGGTAGTTTGATTCAGGATATCCAGCCGGTAGATCACCCATTTAGGGAGGCCCTTGCAGTCGCTCCGACTGAAGATGGTCACTCAGAGGCGTTGGTGAGAATGGATGAGGAGATAGTGGGGTCAAATTTATGTGATGAATGAGATGTAGTTATGTTTGGGTCTTCTCTTGGTAAACCTTCCTCTAAGAAATGGAAAAGACTAATCCGGGGGAGTCCTTTACAGAAGCTCATTCCAGGTTGTCCAAGCCCAATCCAGAAGATGTTATTAGCTAGGCATTATGCCAGGAGGGGTCGAAAGCCAGTGAAGAGATCCCTTAATCAGAAGCTTTCTGGTATTAACGCTGGTATATCCCCTTCGGAAGCGATTGTTATAGATCCTAGTGGGAAGCGTAAAGATGTTGAAGTTGCTGGGGAGAACCTGGCTGGGAAGAAACAGAAACGGCTAGAGACTGATATATCGGCGAAGTCTGCGGAGCAGGCCCGCCGGGGGCTATGAGTATTATTTGTTGGAATGTTCGAGGATTGGGGAGTCCTCGGGCGTTCTTGGCGCTCCGGAAGGTTATCCGGAAACAATCCCCTAATCTAGTTTTTCTTTCTGAAACTAGATTAAAAGGTGAGTGGGCGACAAAGATTAAGGCTTAGCTGGGTTTTTCTGGGGGTTTGCATGTGGACTGTGTGGGAAAGAGTGGAGGTTTGATGTTACTATGGAACGATGTTTGGGATGTTTCAGTATTGTCCTTCTCCAGGGGCCATATTGATGTGGTGATTTCAATGGAGAATAACCTCAAATGGAGGTTCACTGGGTTCTATGGATGTCCTGTCCCTAACCATAGAACCGATTCGTGGGAGCTCCTTCGATGTCTGAAGGCAGTCAACAGACTTCCTTGGTTGTGCGGCGGTGACTTCAACGAACTCCTTCATATTGAGGAGAAGTCTGGCGGGAATGAACGAACTGGTCCGGGTATGTTTAATTTTCGTAGTATTGTTGAGTTGTGTGATTTTGTTGATTTGGGTTTTTCAGGGCCTTTGTTTACCTGGAATAATAAAAGGGGGGGTGTTAGAAATGTTCAAGAAAGATTGGATCGTTTTTTTGCTACCAGTCATTGGGTTAACTTGTTTTCGGGGATTAAAGTTGAGCATTTAGGTTTTATGTTTTCTGATCATAGGCCGATTTCGGCCAAGTTTGTGCATGGAGGTCCCCCTATTAGTGGTGATAGAGATCGGAAGTTCAGATTTGAACCTTTTTGGCTTAAAGATGAAGAGTGCTATTATGTGATTTGCTCGGCGTGGGGAGGGTTTGATAGTGATACTTCTGGTAGAGGCTTAAGAGATAAGCTGGTTGTGTGTGCTGATCGGCTGGAGATCTGGAGTAAAGTCAAGTTTGGATCTTTGAGGAAAGCCATTGATAGGAAAAGATGTGAGCTCAATCTTCTCTATGATAGGCAGCAATCTGAACAGGTCCTTAATGATATCAAGCTTAGGGAACGTGAATTGGAAAGCCTCCTCTCCAATGAGGAATTATATTGGAAACAGCGGTCGAGGGTTGATTGGCTACTCGCAGGGGACAAGAACTCTAAATTTTTTCACAGAAGAGCGACGGCCAGAAAGAAGAAGAATATGATTAGCTCACTGGTGGATGGTAGAGGGATCCGTAGAGAGTCTGAACAGGGTATATCTAGTGTGGTGTTTGATTACTTCTCAGATTTGTTCAAGTCTATCCAGCCATCATTCTCCGATTTCTCTGCTGCCTCCTCCTTTCTTGAGCGGAAAGTTGATGCCCATATGGCTGGCAGACTTGGAGAGGCTTTCACCCGAACAGAGGTGCGTGCTGCAGTTTTTGAAATGGGTCCAAATAAGGCCCCTGGCCCCGATGGTTTCCATGCTCTCTTCTTTCAGAAATTTTGGAATGTGGTTGGAGAGGATGTTTCTAGTGTATGTCTTAATATTCTTAATGGTGGATGCTCAATCAAGGAGTTCAATGCTACTAATGTTGTTATGATCCCAAAGGTTAAAAACCCGGAGCGTATGATCGATTTTAGGCCCATCAGCCTTTGCAGTGTTATTTATAAGACTGTTTCCAAGATTATGGCAAATAGGTTGAAAGAAATTCTGCCCCACATTATATCTTCGGAGCAGAGTGCTTTTGTACCAGGGCGGTTAATTTTTGACAACATTATGGTTGCTTTTGAGCTTCTCCATTCTATCAAGAAACAGAAAAAAGGGTAAAAGAGGGTATGCAGCAATCAAACTGGATATGAGTAAGGCTTACGACCGTGTGGAGTGGGGCTTTCTGGAGCTTATTATGGAGAAATTAAGGTTTCCTAATCAGTTTAGAGCCCTTGTTATGGACTGTGTGTCGACCTCCAAACTTTCCTTCCTGATAAATGGGAAGTCTGTGGGGGAAATCACTCCGCAAAGAGGGTTAAGGCAGGGATGCCCTTTGTCTCCTTATCTCTTCCTGCTCTGTGCAGATGTTTTATCTTCTCTCATCAAAGGCAATGAATCTAATGGGCAATCTCTGGGTATGAGATGTTGTCGCGGGAGCCCACTAGTGAGTCATTTGTTTTTTGCAGATGACAGTATTGTTTTTTGCAGGGCTTCAGTTCAGAATTGTGAGAAGTTGAAACAGATCCTAAATGTCTATGAGAAAGCCTTTGGCCAGCGGATTAATTTGCAAAAGTCCAACATCACCTTTAGTCCAAATGTGGAAGATGTTTGTAGCGCTAGTATCTTGAATTGCCTGGGTCTAGTTAATGCCCAAGCTCATGATAAATATCTTGGCCTTCCAACCATGGTGGGGAAGAATAAAAGGAAAACCTTCAGTGATATTAAGGAGAGGGTTTGGCGTAAAATCAGAGGGTGGAAGGGCAATCTCTTCTCGATGGGCGGGAAAGAAGTTCTTATCAAAGCAGTGGCGCAAGCGATCCCTACCTTCACTATGAGTATCTTCCAGTTGCCTTATATTTTGTGTAATGAGTTGTGCTCTATGATTATGGGCTTTTGGTGGGGTGCCTCAGATGGTAATAAGAAAATTTGCTGGGTCTCTAGAGACAAGTTGTGCTCTCCGAAAATTTGTGGGGGGCTTGGCTTTAAAGATTTATCTCTTTTTAACCAAGCTCTTCTTGGCAAGCAGGCTTGGAGAATTGTTATGAATAAAGACTCATTGGTTTCTAGAGTTCTTAAGGCAAAGTATTTCAGGCAGGAGGATTTCTTATCTGTCTCGCTGAAACAGGGGAGTTCTCATCTCTGGAGGAGTTTGGTTTGGGGTAGGAGTCTTCTCATTAAGGGCCTTCGGTGGAGGGTAGGTGATGGTAAGAATATCAAGGCTTTTCAGGTTCCTTGGTTACCAAGGGCGTCCACCTTCAGACCCTTCTCGAATGCCCCTGTGGATGATCTCAGGGTCGCAGCTCTTATTTCCCCTTCCTCCCATTCTTGGGATTTGGCTAAGCTTGATCAAGTTTTTGTGGCTGCGGATAGGGATTCTATTCTGGAAATTCCTCTAAGCTTTGGTGATTGTAATGACTCCTTAATCTGGCATTTTGATAAGAATGGAGAGTATTCTGTGAAGAGTGGGTACAGAGTTGCAGCGCAGGAAAAACTTTCCCTCAAAGGTTCCTCCTCGTGTCCGGATTCGAAATGGTGGCTTGCTCTTTGGAATCTCAACATCCCCCCCAAAATTAAAATTTTCATATGGAGAGTTTGTCTCAATGCCATTCCGTCTCTGTGTAATCTTTGCTCTAGGAAAATTGTGGTTGACCCGTGTTGCTCTAGATGCGGTGATGCTCCCGAGAGCTTAGCCCATGCCCTTTTTTGGTGCAGTTCCGTGCGCCCTATTTGGGAGTCCACTGTTTTCTGGGACATTCTCAATTTGCAGTGCTATATCTCTTGTTTTGATTTAATCTTGTGGGTTTTTGTTAGGGCTAAGAGAGCAGAGCTCGAGGAGTTTTGCATGATCCTGTGGGGAGTTTGGTCTGAAAGGAATGCTGTCTGTCATTCTAAGTCCCCCAGGTTTAGTGCTGAGTTGGTTTCTTGGTCTCTCTCTTTGCTTCGTGAATTTCAGGGTACCCAGAAGGTCTTTGGTTCTCCTCTCCAGCCCCCCAGGCAGCCTCGCTCTTCTCCGTGGTCGCCTCCTCCTGCAGGCTCCCTAAAGTTGAATACCGATGCAGCTGTGAAGCCTGGGTGCTCTGTGATGGGTTCTGGTGCAGTGGTGCGTGATTCTCAGGGCAAGGTGGTTGCAGCTTCTGCTATGCCCCTCTTGGGGTTTTTTTCGGCTGAGCTGGGTGAGCTGCTGGCGTTGCGAGAGGGGTTGCTGTTGGCGAAGGAGTTTAATCTGTCTATTGCGTGGGTTGAGTTAGATGCTGTTAATGTTGTGGCTAGGGTGCTTAATTCTCTTCCTAGTTCTGTTATGGACCCTATTACTTCTGATGTTAAGGCTCTGTTTAGGGCTGTGGGAGTTTCTAACTGTCATGCCATTCCTCGTTCTGGGAATGGAATGACACATTCTCTTGCTTCCCTAGCCTTTTCCTCTAAGGAGGAATTTTGTTGGTTCAATCCTGAACCTAACTTTTTTGTTGGTCTTATGTAATAGAAGTTTTTTTGATAATCAAAAAAAAAAAAAAAAAACACATCATTGCCAAAATGATCGAGCTTTGATTTACTAACTTTTTTGTATATCTCACATAAAACACAATCATTTAACTGCAAAAGAAAACAAAATAAATGTTAAATAGTATTTAAGATAATGTTGTTTCAGTAAATAAATTAATGCCTATATTTACTTACTCTCATGTTATTCGATGAACTGCTTGGTGGAGATTTATCAACTAAATATTCATGCATCAGTCAATTGGTCTTCTCTCATCACCGTGGTTGTCGTCGTTTTCTTTATCTGTTTGCTGTACGTCGCTCCTTCCCGCCGTCGACCTTTTTGTTCCGTTCGCTTCTCTCGTCGAACAAGGTGTGCTGTTTCCCTTTTATTTTTGATGAGCCAAGATTAATTAATTTGTTAATTAACAATAACCCATTGGTCCAGATTATAAATTAGGAAGTAGGGAAGTAAGCATTTTTATAGAGAAGAAAATCTAGTTGTCACAAGGCCAGTTTACTCTTTTCTCTCGGTGCACACAAGATTATAAATTGCAAAACCCTTTTATTGTGTTTCAGATTTTGCTAACCAGAGTCAATTTCCCTGCCTTTCATTTTTCACATTGCGCCACGGCTTCATCGCACGCCTTGTCGCCTCGTCGTTGCACGCCTCGCAGAATGACAATGTGTTAAATGTTAATGGACAGAATCTTTACTTGAGAAGAGCGAAGAAGCCAAGTCAGCAACTAAAAACAGAACAGAGCAAGATTTCGTTATCCAGTTTCAGCAAGCAAACCCCAGAAAATCGCTGCTTCTCCTTCATCTCTGCTTCTTCCACTTGGTATACTTCTCTTCTTCTTTCTATTTAACAAATTCTCATTATATCTTCTCCACCATATTTTAACAATGTATTAAACTAGCAATTCTCTGTGTAAACATGTGCCTTTCATTTTTTTTTTACTTTTTTTTTTCTTTTCTGATAAATGTGATTCTGACCCGAATGTGATGAAGCTAACTTAAATGTCTTTAGTGGGTCTGTGTGTTTTGTTAAATTTATGGTTTATTCCAGGGAATTGTTGGGATTCGAGTTGCATTTGACTGATTTGCAGAAATGCTTTCTAACGTGAAATTCAGTGATAGTAATTGGTATGTTCACTGGATGTCACAAAAATTATGTTGGATTTACCTCATGAAATAGCTTCTTTTGTTGTTAATTATTATTAATAAATCTTAATTGTATATTTGACTATTAGGAAATGTTAGGTGAGTGTTAGGTGCACTCTTGACTTTATGTAATGTTAGGTGAGTGTTAGGTGTACTCTTGACTTTATGTAATGTTAGGTGAGTGTTAGGTGAATGTTAGGTGGATGTTAGACTTTATGTGTTATATCTTCATGTATATATATCTCATAAGATTAATGAAACAGATGTACATTTTCCTCCATTACATTTTCTCTCACTTTCATCATTTTACACATTTCTTTCATTATATTTTCATACATTTTCATTATTTTACATGGTATCAGAGCCAAGTTTCTGATCCGGACAACGTCTTGCACAGAATTTTCATCGAGCAACTTCAACAGCTTTCTTGTCTTCATCAATGATGAGTTCAAACCATGGTGCTGGTAATAAATACACTTATGCAAATGCGACAGGTCTGTATCCATTTTCCAATGCTTCAATTAATTCTGTATTTACAAAGCCATGGATTTTAGATAGTGGAGCCACCGATCATATCACTTCTGATTCCACACTTCTCACCAAAACACAATCATCATCCATACCTATTGTTAATTTACCAACAGGATCTACAGCATCAATCACTTCAACTGGCACTGTATCTTTTAATTCTAACATCACTTTAGATGATGTTTTATGTGTTCCTAGTTTTCGCTTAAATCTAATTTCTGTAAGCAAACTTACCTCTGCCATAAACTGTTGTGCCATTTTTTCCCCACCTTTTGTGTTATACAAGACTTGGCTACAGGGAAGATGATTGGCTCGGGAAAACAACATGGTGGTCTCTATTACATGCCTCCCTTACAAAGGATGTCAACCTGTCATCAAATTTCACAGCCTTCCAATCTATGGCATATGCGTCTTGGACATCCATCACCATCTCATCTTAAATTAGCTTCTTCCTTAGTATCTTCAAACAATATTTTTTATGATAATAACTGCACTGTTTGTCCCATGGCAAAACAAACAAGACTTCCATTTCCATTAAGCTCTATATCAACTCATGCTCCATTTGATTTATTGCATTGTGATATCTGGGGTCCTCACAAAGTTCATACACACTCAGGGGCACGATTTTTTCTTACCATTGTAGATGACTTTACAAGATGCACATGGATATTCCTTATGCAGCACAAGTTTGAAACTCAAAACATTTTGAAATCTTTTATTAATTTTGTTTACACTCAATTTCATGCATATGTCAAAGCAGTTAGAGTAGACAATGGTTCTGAATTTTTATCTATGAAAAACTTTTTTAAACTTCATGGCATTGAATATCAACGCACTTGTGTTTACACCCCACAGCAAAATGGAGTCGTTGAAAGGAAACATCGTCATATTCTCACTGTGGCACGAGCACTACTTTTTCAATCCCATTTACCTTTACATTTTTTGGGTGAATGTGTTTTAACTGCAGTTTATCTCATTAACCGGTTGCCATCACCATTGCTCTCAAATAAAACACCTTTTGAAATGCTATATAGTCGCCCACCATCACTTGATCACTTAAAGGTTTTTGGTTGTCTATGCTATGCAACTATTGTACATCCCATTCAAAAATTTGAACCTCGTGCCAGGTGTTGTATCTTTGTTGGATATCCGACTGGGCAAAAGGGATACAAACTATATGACATGGAAACCAAGAAATTTTTTGTCAGTCGTGATGTCAAATTTCATGAATCCATTTTTCCTTTTTCATCTATCTCAACTCCATCCACTTCTGATTTTGTAGTGCCTAATTTCATATCTGAGACCACAGAAATGCAGCCTATCATACCACCATGCTCTTCTAACACCAATCCTCACCAATCCGAGCAAACAGCATCTAATACACATGAACCCATCTCACCCACACCTGTTGTTCCCTCCAGTATTGATCAACCTTCCACAAACACACCAGATGCTGAAACCTTACCACCACTTTTAGACCCATCAAATATTCCTTCTGAAACTACTACTATTCCACCTCCGAGACAGTCAACACGGCCTAAGCGACCTCCGGCATGGCATAGAGATTTTCTGATGTCATCTCAAGCACATCAGTCTACCTCTGCACCAAGTTCTATACCAGGTACTCGATATCCACTCTCTGATTTTCTTTCCTACTCACGTTTTTCACCTTCCCATTCTACTTTTCTAGTTAACATCACAGATCACACTGAGCCCAAAAATTATGCTCAAGCTGTCCTTAATCCACATTGGCGACAAGCTATGAATACAGAATTAGAAGCCTTGCAGCTCAACAACACATAGAGCTTAGTCCCTCTGCCCATTGGCCACAAACCAATTGATTGCAAATGGGTCTACAAAATCAAATACAAATCTGATGGCACCATTGAACGCTACAAGGCTCGCCTTGTTGCTAAAGGATACAATCAAGTTGAGGGCATTGATTATCAAGAAACATTTTCTCCAACAGCAAAGCTTACAACACTTCGTTGTCTTCTTACTATCACTGCTGCTCGCCTTTGGTACATCCACCAATTGGACGTTCAAAATGCTTTCCTGTATGGCGACCTCTAGGAAGTTGTCTACATGGAACCTCCACCTGGTCTTCGTCGGTAGAGGGAGCACATTGTATGTCGACTCAACAAGTCTCTTTATGGACTTAAACAAGCATCAAGAAATTGGTTTTCCACATTTTCAGATACTATCAGAAAGGCCGGCTATCAACAATCAAAGGCTGATTATTCCCTTTTCACCAAAACTTAAGGTACTTCTTTTACAGCAGTTCTTATATATGTCGATGACATACTTCTCACAAGAAATGATCTACATGAAATGGAACGTCTTAAAAGATTCCTTCTTAAACGCTTCTGTATCAAAGATCTTGGAAACTTGAAGTACTTTCTCGGTATTGAATTTTCTCGCTCCAGAAAAGGCATTTTTATGTCACAAAGAAAGTATGCGTTGGACATTTTACAAGATTCTGGACTCTTAGGCGCATGTCCCAACAATTTTCCAATGGAGCAGAATTTGAAACTTACTCCCACTGATGGAGCATTGCTAAATGATCCAACAAAGTACAGAAGACTAGTTGGCAGATTGATATATCTTACAGTGACAAGACCCGATATAGTTTATTCAGTTCGCACATTGAGCCAGTTCATGCAAGAACCTAGAATACCTCATTGGGACGCTGCCATTCGAATCCTCAAATACATCAAAGGTACACCTGGTCAGGGATTATTACTTCCCTCCATAAACAGTTTAACTTTGAAAGCTTTTTGTGATTCAGATTGGGGAGGTTGTCGTGCCACAAGAAGATCAGTTACAGGCTACTGTATTTTCCTTGGAAGTTCTCTCATATCATGGAAATCTAAGAAGCAAGCCAATGTCTCTAGATCATCAGCTGAGGCTGAATATCGAGCAATGGCTAACACATGTTTGGAGTTAACTTGGTTGCGTTACATACTACATGACCTAAAGGTTCCTCAAACAACTCCTGCACCATTATTTTGTGACAATCAGGCAGCTTTACACATTGCTGCGAATCCTGTCTTTCATGAGCGTACAAAGCACATTGAGATAGACTGTCATATAGTACGAGAAAAAGTACAAGCCGGAATAATCAATCCTTCTTTTGTTTCTTCACACTTGCAATTGGCTGATGTATTTACAAAGGCTTTAGAAAAGGATCAGTTTGTGAATTTACGTAACAAGTTGGGACTTCATGATATTCACTCTCCAACTTGAGGGGGAGTATTAGTAAATCTTAATTGTATATTTGACTATTAGAAAATGTTAGGTGTACTCTTGACTTTATGTAATGTTAGGTGAGTGTTAGGTGTACTCTTGACTTTATGTAATGTTAGGTGAGTGTTAGGTGAATGTTAGGTGGGTGTTAGACTTTATGTGTTATATCTTCATGTATATATATCTCATAAGATTAATGAAACAGATGTACATTTTCCTCCATTACATTTTCTCTCACTTTCATCATTTTACACATTTATTTCATTATATTTTCATACATTTTCATTATTTTACAATTATGGTGCATTTAGAAATTGTTTGTCAAATCTCTTGTGCTTCACTGGAAATGCTTTGAAATAAGGTTGTTTGGCCTGGTAATGTGGGATTATATTTGGACTTTTTTGTCAACTATTATTTTTAGAACTTTATTCAGATTATTATATTGTGTTTTTGGACTGGTAAGGTTTTGGATTTATGCATTTTTTTTAATCATATTTTGATGTAAAAAACTGAAGATGGTGTTTGATATATTACTAATGTTTGATTTATATTACAAGCATTTTGGGGTTGCTTGTTATATTCTGTTGCGTCTCACTTATCTGTTGTTCGTTTGATTTTGTTTTGGTACCATGTTTTTTATTAATGTCCTATGAGAAGAACTTTTGTGATAAAATTTTGATAACTGAAGATGTTTTGAGTCACTTGCTGCTTTGTTTTGAAGGTTATATACTGCATTTTCATTCTGCTGATCGCACAGATAATGTCTATTAAGATCTTAAATGTCGTCCTAAAATAGTTTTCCACAGGTTGAAGCCATGATTTTGTATGCACTAGAGTTTTGTTTTCTGAAACTCTTTTGTTGTTTTGGAAGGTTAAAACCAAACAATGTGTAGTTAGTTGATTTGAAAAAATCTAAAAAAAATATAAATTAGGGATACTTATGTTGATTTCTTTTTGGTTGGCTGGATTGGGCTTATAAAATTATTTATGGAAGATTCAACTAAAATTTCAGGCCCATGCTTTGCGCACTTATCATTTGGTGGGCTGTGTAACACCCCCCGACCCGACCCGGGGAGCGCTACCGGTTTTCAGAACTTTCAAAATCAGTTTTATACGTTTCAAAAATTCATTGTGAGCCCAATCAATACATAAACTTTTTACAAAAATTCGGCAGAGTACCGTTTGTTTTTCGGACTTTCCAAAACCTGTTTTCCACAAATCAAATCCAAAATTCACATTTTTCACAAACACTTCTATAACACTTTCAAACAATAGCGCACTCTGCCGTTTAGTGCGACTTACCATCACAATTTATAAAATAAAACAAATCATAAGATTATTAATTGCAAAACATATTACAAAATGTATTTACAAATCCCCTGTATATGCATGCTTTCAGAATATATATATACATAATACAATATAGCTACCCAACTGTACAAATCTCTGAGACTCTGTCTGCAATCTCTTTATCTCTTCAGTCCTTAGCCTCTTCCGGATCCCTGGTACCTACGCGTTAGAAACAAACTAACGCGCTAAGCATATAGCTTAGTGGGTGTACTATAAACTCAATCAAATAAATCACAATAGATATATAATTCATTTCGAATCCATTTCAAAATCAAATAAATTTCAAAATTCAGAGCATTAAACTAATTCAATCACTTTAATTTCAATACTGCAGTTAATATACGAATGCTATCAATAGAATCATTCGGTTCACTTTTCAATTCCAATCAATTCTGGCCCACTAGAATACTAAACATATTAGGACTGGAATATGGGTCAAGCTCCTAACCCCCAGGACGAATCCTGAGGAGGTACGTGTCTCCCAACTCTAGGACCGTGGGTACGGAACCTAGAGAGGTACATAGCTCCCTATCCCAGGAACGAATCCTTGGGAAGGTACATTAACTCCCAACCCCCAGGACGAATCCTGAGGAGGTACGTATCTCCCAGCCTCTGGACGAATCCAAGAGGAGGTACATCAGAATCATCAGTATCAATCAATCAGTATCGGCGCAGTACTGCTCAGTAAAACCCAGCTGGTATACCAACCTCATATATCCATTTCTATGTCTACGTATCCTAGGGCCGTTTCCGATAAACCAAATTCGCAAGAAATGTCGCAATAATTACTCAATAACAATAATTACTCAATAAACATACAAATCACATAATATTCTTCAAGAAACATATTCAATAAGTTTACGAAAATCAAAATCAAGTATTTTAACGAAATCGAAATGTTCGAAATTACAATCGAAATATAATCTATCATAAAATCGGTCAGAAATCAACCATAGATCTACAAATCATCAATTTTACATATAAAATAAACACTTTTCATACGAATAATCGAAATCGAAAACTTTTAACGAAATCGAAAACGAAACGAAAACGAGAAACGAAAACGAAAACAAAACAATAACGAAAGACTTTTCGTAATGGTTCCGAAAACAAAAGTACACCAACCTGGAATCCTTTTCTTTCCGGTAAATCGTGGTTCTACGGTTTCGTCTTTCCTTTTTACCTACACTTCCTTTTCTCTTCTCTCTCCTTTTTCTTCTTCTTCTTTCTTTTCTTTCTTCTTCTTTCTTTTTCTTCTCTTTTCTTTCTTTTCTCGACTCTTTCTCTCTCTTTCTCTCGCTGTTCTGTTTTCTCTGGCTTCTGCGAGAAGCTTCTCTTTTTTTTTATATTTTTTTCGCTACCGCGAACGTCGTCGCGACCTGTGGTCGCGCCACCAGGTCGCGATGCTCACTGGACCATTCGCACCGCCTTCGTCGCGAGCGCGCCTTGGTCGCGCGAGAGATCGCGTTGCTCTCTGCCAACTTTTGACAATTTCATCGCGAGCAAGCCATCGCGACCTATGGTCGCGGTGACTGGTCGCGATGCTCACTGCCCAAAATTGCGTTTTTCACCGCGAGCGAGCTATCGCGACCTATGGTCGCGGTGACCAGGTCGCGATGCTCTCTGGTCCAATTTTCCAATTTTTTTTATTTTTCACTATTCAATCTGGTCCGAAATCCAGTCCAATTTTACATTTAATTATATTTTCACCCCCTCAAATAGTAAAATTTATTTTCACATATATAAAATTAATTACCCGAAATCCGGGATGTTACAATTCTCCCCCACTTAAGAAATTTCGTCCTCGAAATTTACCTCAGTTAAACAGTTGGGGATATTGCTGTCGCATCATTTCTTCACTCTCTCAGGTAGCCTCTTCTACTTTTTGGTTCCTCCAGAGGACTTTTACCAGTGGCACTCTTTTATTTCTTAGTTCTTTGATCTCCCGATCAAGAATCTGTACTGGTTCTTCCTCATATGTCAGGTCTGGTCGGATTTCAATGCTTTCGGCTGGAATTCTGTGGGAAGGATCAGATCTGTATCTCCTCAGCATCGATACATGGAACACATTATGAATCTTTTCCAATTCTGGAGGTAAAGCTAGTCTGTAGGCTACTGGTCCCACACGTTCAATGATTTCGTATGGCCCAATAAACCTAGGACTCAACTTACCTTTTCTGCCAAATCGAAGTACTTTCTTCCACGGAGATACTTTCAGAAACACTTTCTCACCGACTTCATATTCTATCTCTTTTCTTTTCAGATCTGCATAGGATTTCTGTCGGTCAGAAGCAACTTTCAATCTGTCTCTGATAATCTTCACCTTCTCCTCAGTCTGTCGAATCAAATCTGGGCCTACTAACCTGTCCTCTCCTAACTCTGTCCAGCACACTGGAGTCCTGCATTTCCTTCCATACAGTGCCTCATACGGTGCCATAACTATGCTCGACTGGTAACTGTTGTTGTAGGCGAATTCAATCAATGGAAGATGATCCGCCCAACTGCCTTCAAACTCAATTACACAACTCCTGAACATATCTTCAAGCACCTGAATTACCCTCTCTGATTGGCCGTCTGTTTGCGGATGGAAGGCTGTACTAAAGCTCAGTCGAGTACCCAAGGCTTCTTGAAACTTCTTCCAGAATTTGGATGTAAACCTCGGATCTCTATCTGATATAATGGATACAGGCACTCCATGTAATCTGACTATCTCTCTGATATACAATTCGGCCAGTCGATCCAGAGAGTAGTCAGTTCTGACAGGTAGAAAATGTGCCGACTTCGTCAATCTGTCCACTATAACCCATACTGCATCGTGTTTACTCCGGATGAGTGGTAATCCAGTGACAAAGTCCATAGTGATGCGATCCCATTTCCATTCAGGTATTGCTATTGGCTGTAACAATCCTGATGGAACCTGGTGTTCAGCTTTCACCTGCTGACAAGTCATGCATCTATTCACAAATTCTGTCACATCCTTTTTCATACCAGACCACCAGTACTGAGTTTTCAAATCTCTGTACATTTTCGTGCTACCTGGGTGCATTGCATACGAACTACTGTGTGCCTCTGTCAGGATCATTTTTCTCAATTCTTCATCTTTTGGAATGCAAATCCTGTCTCTGAAACACACAATACCGTCAGTTCTGGTTGAGAAGTCCGGATGCTTCCCCTCTGGAATCTGTTCACATATCATCTGGATTCTAGCATCCTGCTTCTGTTTCTCTGCAATCTGCTGAATCAAACTGGGTCTGCATATCAATTCAGCTACCACTGTACTATCTGGATTCAGCTGTAATTGCACATTCATAGCCTTCAGAGCAAACAATGCTTTTCTACTCAATGCATCTGCTACCACGTTTGCTTTTCCTGGATGGTAGTCGATTATACAGTCATAGTCTTTAATCAACTCCATCCATCGTCTCTGTCTCAGATTTAGCTCTCTCTGGGTAGGCAGATATTTTAGACTCTTGTGATCTGTGTATATATAACACTTCTCACCATACAAGTAATGCCTCCAGATTTTCAAAGCGAAGACTATGGCTGCAAGCTCCAGATCATGAATCGGATAGTTCAACTCATAACTTTTCAACTGTCTGGACGTATATGCAACCACCTTGCCTTCCTGCATCAATACACATCCCAAACCATGATGTGAGGCATCACTATAAATCACATAGTCTTTACCTGAAACAGGCTGAATCAGGACTGGAGCCTCTACAAGCATTGCCTTCAATTGGTCAAAAGCTGCTTGGCATCTGTTAGTCCACTCAAATCTGACATTCTTATGCAGTAACTTGGTCAACGGATTTGCTATGGAGGAAAACCCCTTCACAAACCGTCGATAATAACCTGCCAAGCCTAGGAAACTTCTGACTTCTGTCACATTTCTGGGAGTCTTCCATTCCACTATCGCTTCAATTTTTTTCGGATCTGCCTTAATTCCCTCTGCTGACACAATGTGACCCAAGAATGCAATCTCAGGCAACCAGAACTCACACTTGCTCAGTTTGCCATACAGTTGCTTCTCCCTCAGAATCTGCAATACTACTCTGAGGTGTCTGTCATGGTCCTCAGCTGTCTGTGAGTATACCAGGATATCATCGATAAACAGTAAAATTTATTTTCACC